>JACDOX010000154.1:245477-276292 GCA_014549065.1 Cardinalis cardinalis | reverse complement strand
GGTTTTTTTTTTTTTGGCTCAATCACACCAGACCGACTGTCTTTGTCTGTCTGACAAGCGCCATGTTGATATCAACATCCGAGCCCCCACCTGCTGCAGCTGTGAGACCCTGGGACTTGTAGTTCCCCCCTCCCCAGGGTGACGGGGAGACCCGTGGCGCCGGGACTACAACTCCCAGCGTGCTGCTGGCGCGCGGCGCGCCAATGGGGTGGCGGGGCTGTGCTCGGGGCGGACTACAACTCCCGGCACGCGTCGGGCGGCCATGACGTTATCTAGGGCGGGGGGGAGGCGGGACTACAACGCCCATAATGCCCCGGGGCGCTGCGGGGTGGGCAGGAAGGGGGGTAGGATTGTCCCGGTAAATAGWACCGGGGGACGCGATGAAGCTGGTGAGTGCCTGGGGCGGGCGGCCATGAGGGCGGGGAGGGGGCTCGGCCTTCCCCCGGCGGCAGGAGGCTCCCGGGGTTGCCTCCGGGCTGCGCAGTCTCAGCCTCGCCGGGCGTGAGGGGAAACTGAGGCGCTGGAGGGGGGCCTGAGGGAAAAGGAGGGGGAGGAGATGCTGAGGGAGTTGAGGGGGGGACTGAGGGATAAGGAGGTGACAGTGGGGCGGGAAGGGGCTGAGGGGTCGGCCCTGAGGTGTGGGGGAAGGCGGGGGTCGGCCCGGAGTGGGGAGGTTAAGGGGAGCGGTGGTTRCCCGGGTTTGAGGTGTTGGATGGGATCGAATCTTAGTAGGATTCCGGAGGAGGAGGAGAAAATGTTTCTYAGCCTTTCCTAGCCTTAAACRTGAGTCTGGCGTGGAGCTGTTCCCCTGCACATGTGGCTTCTGCTGGGCTCTGCGAGGAACGTGAATAAATGCCCGTGGTTTGTGATAAAGACGTTTTCTATCTGCAGTGTGATAATGCATGGAGGTGCTAACAAAAATAAAAAATCAGCCTGGAACGGCTTTGCCAAGGGTGCACCTTGCTTCTGACAGGGGTTTTGGTTCTGATATTACAGTCTTCTGTCAGAAAGTACATGACCCGTGATATTGGTCTCCTCTCTTGAACTGTTTCACTTTCCTAGAGACCTTGGATGCAAGAGCCACTTTGTTTTCCAGGAAAAATTTCAGTTTGACAAAATGTGCTGCACTTCTTGGTCTGGAGGTGAAAACCCAAGCAGTTTTTAGCATACTTGAGCATAATATTTGATTTATTTAATCTGAAGTGACACAGTTATTCAATTTAAGATTGTCTCTTGGTTTTGAGACTGAGCAGTTTGTTATAACAAAGCTTCATAGAAGTAAATGTGCTGTTTTAACACTTTGAGGAAACTATTCTCCATAGAAGTGTGTACAGTTAATTCCAGAGGCAGGTGGTCAAGGAGCTTGATCCTGCTTAATCTTACCTGTGTGATAAGGATCTGTGCAGGGATGAATATTTCCAGTGGGACAAACACTGCAAAGTCAAGCACTTCTGGGTGTGATTGAAGAGGCTGATAGAATTCWGTGGGGAAAAGCAAACTGGAAAATCTTTATTCAAAGACCCCAGTGGAAATGCAGAGCTCTTTTAATGTGTAGAGTTAGGGACAGAGAGAAGGGAAATACAAACTGTCTGGAGTCTGTATTGGATCATGTTTAGACCTGGTTTTAARTTCAGGTACTGAGAATTATAAGATGAGATTCTTCACCTTATATTTCTCTGGAGATGTGTCTGAATTTGGGGTTGTAAGGAGAGGAGCCAGATGCTTTTTATCCTCTTTYCTCATAGACTTGGGTTGTATTCAGAAGAACAGGGTAGAGGTGAAGGACTAATGGAATGCTCCCTGTCCATGGCAGAGGGGTTGGGATAAGATGAGCTTCAAGGTCCYTTCCATCCCAAACCATTCTGGAATTCTGACTCCAGGTCTGCTTCAGAATCCGGTGAAAACCTCAGACTCCCACAACTCAAATGTGCTTTGACTCAGGCAGGCCTCAGTGCTCATTTCCCCCCAGATTTTAAGCTGGCATGTGATACTAATGCTGGAGGAATGCACTGCAGGATTTGTTGGCTTCACTTGGAATTCCAARCTCTGTCTTTAACCTGCACAGCTCTGAATGTTTTGGAGCTGCAAGTTTGAGCCACCATCTCTCTGCCTCCATGAGGTGCTCATGGAATGGGATGTCTGTGGAGAACCTRCCTCTCCCAGGCCCTGAGCCTCTGGAATCAGCCCCTCAGCTTGTGCCCCACTGCCAAACTTTGATCCAATTTGCAAGTCCTGCCAGGAAAGCTGTGAGCTGAGCATATTTATGCTTTTTGTGTGTTTTGTGTTATTTTTTATGTGACTTTTCAAGTTAGGAGATGAGGCACCTTTGTGTGTTGGCTGCACCAGCCTTTAGCCATAAGGGACTCAAGCTGGAAGCAAGCAAATCTTAGAATAAAAACTTGCATTTCAGTCCAGCCAGGAACATGAGTGAAAGGTCTGGATGTGTTTTAAACAGTAACAAGTATAAACTGTGTGGAAATGATCACATTTATAAAGTGTAGAGACACACATAGTGCAAACACTTCTATTCCTGGATTCCTAATCCAAARTTCTAACAGAGGTGCAGGCCCAGCAATGTCACCTGTGCAAACAGCTGTATAGAAAATACAAATTGCCTTTTTTATTTTTCTGTCACTTTGAATCTGGTAGAAAGAATCCATTGACTCCCAGGAATCCATTTACCTCAGCATGACAACCACAGAGAGAGATGATTTTAGCTGCTTTTAAAGAAGGAAAAAAAGGAAGATTTTCCAGTTAGGTCATAGATGTCAGGGTTGTGATACTACTCATGATTACAAAAAAAGGCAAGAAAATATTTTGCTGATAAAAGTGGTGATATTTCATTGCCTTTTTTAATTACCAATAGTTTAAAAGCTACAAAAATAGAACTTATTTTTCTCTTCATTTCTTTCTATTTACTTCAATTTATAGCTTCATTTGTCAAAGTTCTGGTCTGGTGAGAACTTAATTTCACGTGAGAGTGTTACATTTGTGAATAAACCAAGTGAATTCCTCACTCCTTCACCAGCTTGGCTTTACGTATTTTTTTTAAACTTTACTAAAAGAAAGACAAAATGTGATGTAACCCCTTAATAATTAAGGCTTTGTGAATTTAAAACGAAACTCTCTGTGATATTTTAAATTTAATATTTGAGGCTTAGTCGGTTTTACTATTTAAATATAGTTTAAAGCAGGTTTTTGAGGAATGTATGTAAATAGATTTTTTGAGGGCTGTTAATCCAGACAGTTGCAGTCCTGTGTTAACATTATTGTGAGCAGAGGTAGAAAATGAAATTATTCTTCTCGCTTTTTTTCCACTTGGTAGAAGGAAGTATAGAACACAAGCTTAAGGGATAAATGACTTAGAAAGTGACCAAGTCTGTTTTTAGTGCAATGCACGGCCAAACAAGTGGTATTTTTCATTTTCATTGACAAAAACTTGCGTTTAAAAGCTCCAATTTAACCACCTGAGCGTGGCTGTGCTGCCAGATGCCCAGACTTGGGAGGGTGGAGATGGAAAAATCCCTCCTCGGAGCAGAGGAACCGTCCCGCAGAGGTGGCCACGCTCTGCTCAGACCTTTGTCTCTAATCCCACGTTTTAAACTCGACCTTTGCGTTCTGCTCTCCCTCAAAGCTCCCGCGCCTGGTGAAATGTTTGTCACTGCAGACAGGAGGTGGCTGCATCTCAATGATGCTCAAGTGCCCCCTACATCACCTGCTCACCGGCTCATTAAGCTTGCAAAGCCTTTGGGATTTGGATACACAAACCCTTCCATTCAGGTGGGGCTGCCCAGACCCTCCTGCTTCCTGTTTATGTTTAGCAAGACAAAAAGCAGGTGAGAACTTGCCCCAGAGCTGCTGCACCTGTGCAGGGGGTGTTGGGGCAGGTTTCTTACCAAAATAAAAACTTGTGTTCCTGCAGGGCTTCTCTGCCTCCCTGTCCAMCTCGAGTCATTTTCAAATTTTCTAGTTTTGCCAGGAGGACTGAGCTTGGAAGACGCAGATTTCCTGGGTTTTTGGGGAAAATAGGGGATGGCAAGAAAAAAAAATATTCTGCATGTGTCCTAAATTAGAGAGAAGAGCTTTGCCATCCACTTAACCCTTGGGATCAGAAAARCTGCCTGAAGAAAATCTGCCCCTTAATACCCTGACATGGGGAAATCTCAGTGAACACACACAGCTGAGGGACACAGATTCATGGGAAATCATGGTTTATTTTGGTGTGCAAGGAACTGTGTTTAAAAACAAGGGGGGAAAGGCAGTTTGTGAACTCTGTTTACAGAATCACTGAGGTTGGAGAACGCCTCCGYGATCGAGTCCAACCTGTGACTGACCCCACCTTGTCRCTGAGTGCCACATCCAGTCATTCCTTGGACACCTCCAGGGATGGRGACTCCARACYTCCCTGGGCAACCCCTCCCACTGCCTGTCCACCCTTTCCACGGAGAAATTCTTCCTGGTGTCCAACCTAAACCTCCCCAGCACAATTTGAGGCYGTTTTCTCTCATCTTGTCCCTGTTCCCTGSGAGCAGAGCCCGACCCTCCCAGCTGCCTCCTCCTGTCAGGGAGWTGTGCAGAGCCACAAGGGCYCCCCTGAGCCTCCTTTTCTCCAGGCTGAGCCCCTTTCCCAGCTCCCTCAGCCCCTCCTGGTGCTCCAGCCCCTTCCCCAGCTCTGTTCCCTGCCCTGAACATTCTCCAGCCTCTCAGTGTCCTTGCAGTGAGGGGCCCAGAGCTGGACACAGGATTCAAGGTGTGGCTTCACCAGTGCGCAGCACACAGGGAAGGGTCATGTTCTGAAAGGTCCTGAGTAAATCCTCCTCATTCTTCTTCCAGTACTGCCTGTCAGGACATCCAACCTTACCATGCAACGTGCTCAAGTTCAAATCCACCACCATCATGCTGGACTGTGGGCTGGATATGACGTCTACCCTCAATTTCCTCCCCCTGCCTCTGGTCCAGAGGTGAGTTCTGTGGCCTGTCAGCACTTAGTCTGCATCTTCTTGGGTTGCAGTTGAAGTGCTGTGCCTGAAATGGTGTATTGGAAGGAGGGAGGGGATGGGTACAAATGAACAGCATCATCTGATATCATAAATAGACTTTGTTCACTTAAAAATTCTCTTTATCAAAATAACGTCCTTTGGCTCAGTAGACGGAAGACGTTTTATGGATTTATTGATTGGTTTTTCTAGATAATTTATTCTAAGCTTCAGTAAAGTATTGCTGCAACTGCTCAGCACAAGTGAGGTCACATATCTGTCATCTTTCTGGCTTCTTCATGCAAGATGAGATAAATGGGTAACTGAGATCAAGTGCGTGGAGCCCAGCAAGTCCTGTTTAACCACCATCTTCTCAGGCTGTTCTTCAGAGCACAGACTAATGCAAAGAAAAATAGCACTTAGCAGCCCTTGTTAGTTGCCTGCATGGCATCATTGTTCCCTTTTAAAAGTTAAATAAATAAAAGGGCAGTGCAGCTGGGCATGGGATTGGAACAGCAGAGAAACAAAAATAGAGTCTAGAACAGAATCCTCAGATCTCCTTTCTGTGCCCTGCTGCAAAGTTGTATTTCCCCAGGTTTTTAGACTAATTTGGGTAGTAAGTTAGGTTGGCATGTTTTGTGTAAATGGAATAAATGACAAAAATTAGCAGTTGGAAAGGTGGGAATGAGTCACTCTCAGTGATGGGGAGGAGTAGGAGTTTTCTCAAAAGCCGTTTAGTAACTTTGATCCACAAGGAAATTAGTGAGGAACATTCTGGGCTCAGGGAAGGCTTGATTCAGAGRGGGAAAATACAATTGGAAAAGGGAGTTTCCCAAGTGACCAAGTGAGCTTAAAGCAGTTTGTCTAGCACTTCCTATGATTTGTTATTTTTTGAAAAGTAGAGGAAAGRAATAGACAATGTGGGCATTGTTCTGCAAGAACCTGGAGTTCAGGATCTGCTGTAGAGAGGCAACAGATGCCCTCAGAGGGATCAGTGTGAAAGTCAATTTTTGTCCCATTCCATAGTGCAGCTGCTGACTGCACCAACTGGTGCAATAATAGATTTTGAACAGATCCAGCAAATTTTGGAAATTTGGGAATTTTGGAAATCGAGGTACAGACAGAATTGCCTTGCATTTGCTTTCTCCCACCCCTCAAAAAAAAAAAAAAGGAAATTGAGAGAGGAAGAAGTAGCAAAATGAGGTGATTGAACAAAGGCTTAAGAGGTTCTTTAGAGCAGCAGGAATCAGCTTTCCCCTGGGATGTGGCAGCTTTGTCTGCTGATAGCAGACCCTGGGAGTGAACAGCCAAATTGCAGGTCACAACCTGGAATTCCCCAAGCCCCTCCAGAATGTTGGCACTAAAATGACTCGAACTCAATAAGAGAGGATGTCAGATTTGACCCCTGATGGCCCAGTGGAATTGGARCAAACATTTGGATTTAAATCCAATCAATCTTGTCGGTGAGGTGACTGAACACTCCTTAGAGCAAGGATTGGCCTGAGCACATGGACTTGGGCAAGTAATTGATCTCCTCTGCAAAGCAGGTGTCCTGCAGAGAGTTGTGGAAATAAGTCAGAAATGTGAGGAGGAATGTGGCTGCCGCTGCAAAGTCCTTATCTCTCTGTAGTACTCATAGTTGTACCATTTGAGATTAGGAGTCCATTCCCATGATGTCCAAACACCTCTGAAATTCAAATGGGACAGAGAGCTGACATTGTCATCAGATGCCAGGTAAAGTGACAGGAAGGACTGACTGCCTGAGGGATTTGAACACAGATCTGGTGTTCTGTCCAGCTGTATCCTCTCAGAACCAGATGTGCTTAGTGGAGATGGACATGAGTGAGACCTTAKCCTAAGAGCAGCCATGCTTATATCTGCTGTCTTTAGCCAGAGATTCCAGCAGGATCCATGAATTCCTTGGATTCTGCAAATATCAGTGTGTGATCTGCCCAAATGTGTGATATTACAGAGGATCTTTGCTGCACAGCTCAATCCCGTGTCGTACCTGGCATGGGACTGTCCTTGAGCAAATATKTTGAGAGCCTGTGCTCTAATCTATGAGAGGAAAGTGCTGCAGTGTTTGTGGCATTAAAAGGACTGGGCATTTTTTAGAGTTTTTTTGCTCTTCAAAGAAATGCCAGTGCACAGGTATTTAGATTCYCCCTTGCCCTGGAAATGGCATTCCCTGTTCTCACCAGCCCATGGAGCAYGTGCAGAGCACCTGCAGCTGCCCAGCTCTTTATGCTCCTGTACTTTAAAGGAGGTTTGTCAACTGGAGTTTTCTCCCCTGCACCAAAGTCAAATGCAAAACGGTAAAATGAACATGTGAGAAGCTCTTAACCTTTCCTGTCTAGCCATGACACACTTGCTCACATTATTTATGGGACAGTTCCAGCTATTTTGGATTAATCAATCACTCTATTACAATGTCAAAACGATGTCAGGAGGAGCTGTGTTGCTTCTTGGCTTCAAGGTAAAGAATCCTTTCTGTCCTGTGCTGCTTGTTCTGCTTTCAGCCACACACAAGACACACCTGCTTATTTTGCCTCCCCTGACTCTTCACTCCTCAGTGGATGCCAGCTTAGTACAAGTTTAGTGCTTTTTCATCATGAATAAAGCAAAACTTTTGCTAGGTTAAATTATGGGGAGTAGGACCAGTAAAGTCTGTTCTGCTCTGCYTCATGCTGCTGAAACCACAGATGGACCCAGGGATTTGCAAGGCACAAGGCACTGACCTGACCTTGTGCTGGTGTTGAGACATTGGACTGCAGCCCTCCAGGTGGCCCTTCCAGCCAGGGTTCCTGTCCTATCCCCCTGAAYCTGACAGAGTTGTTGCATATCAGA
Source organism: Cardinalis cardinalis (assembly GCA_014549065.1). Classification (NCBI taxonomy): domain Eukaryota; kingdom Metazoa; phylum Chordata; class Aves; order Passeriformes; family Cardinalidae; genus Cardinalis; species Cardinalis cardinalis. The sequence continues at coordinate 268,469 of JACDOX010000154.1, read as the reverse complement.
GTGCTTTGTTCTTGCTTTTTCCATAACTCTTTTAGACTCACTGCACCAATTCCACTCAGCCCCCTCAATCTCCAAATTACTGCTCCTAAGTTGTGCTTTTGAACAATCCGCTCGGCAGCACATTTAGTCACTTCATCTTTTCTGTCATCAGACTTCTTCAGCCTTGCTCTTTATCCTCAGAAGGGAATTGCCCTCCTGGCACAGCTCCTCCATGACAGATCCTTCTGCTCTCACCTCTTACCTCCTGTCTTCACTCCTTGACTTGTGGATTTCCCCTTTTTCCTTCCTTGTGACTTACTGGGATGTCAGAATTTGTTCTTTTATATTGCTGTTAGTCTGAACACAGCATTCCTCCGAGCCCTCGAATCACTTCCTATTTTCAAGATGTTGAATTTGAAAATGCTTTTAGGATATAAACATCCCTGTCTGCAGTGCTTAGTGCACAGCACTTGCAAAGTGCATTGCAACCAGGTTCTGTGTCCAAATCTGAAATTGTTGCAGGGTTTGGTTTCAGGTGGGTTCAATTCTCTTGTTTACTCAATAGTTGTTTTTATTTGTGTAAATAAACTTCAGTCTGGGCAGAGAGTGTGTTTAGAGCTAAGTTGTAGGCTCATTCAAAAATCAAATGTCACTGTGAAATATAAATGAGTCTCTCCATTGTGGTAGCAAGAAATGCTGCAGCCATTACTGCTGTAAACTCAGAATTACAATGTCTACCTTTAAATGCCTTTATTAGCATTTGAAACAAGAAAAAAAGGGGCTCTGCTGTTGCTTAGACCCTGCAGTTCATAGCAAAGCCTCGTTGCCCCTGTGTCCTGTACAGCTGTTGGTGTSGGTCTTCAGGGTGATACCCAGGCACAAAACTATGGTTTATGTGGGTATAAAATCCCAACCTGTGTCTATAAATGACTTAGTCCAGAGCATCAGTCTTTCCCTGCCACTGCTGATGGGAATATTTGTCTGTTGTCCTCTGTCCCAGAACAGTTTTATGGTGCTTTTGTGTTGTTTTGAGCACAGAGTTTGTTGCTGCCCTAACTTCTGTTTATTCATCCACTTTCACCACAGGGAACTCAGCAGCACTGAGCCTTTTTAAAATCCTCACCATAAATGACTAAAACCTCCCTGTAYGCCTTGTCCTCTGATTTATTTTTACTTACAAGTGTCATAATCATGATTTGTAAAAGTCATTTTGGTGAACACTTAACCACAGTGAAACTGTCTGTCTGTTTTATTGGGACTGTTACTTCCCTGAGACAGGAATGGTGTTCTCTGCCTGTATGACACCAAGTAGAAGGGCTGTGCTTAGCCACTGATAATAATTCAGTTCATATTGAAATAATTTTTCTTCTTTCTTTCTTTCTTTCTTTCCACAGCCCCAGGCTGTCCAAACTTCCTGGTTGGGTTTTAAAAGATGGAAGCATGTTTCTGGACAAGGTACTGGAGTGATGCTTGGAATTTTCTTGTCGTGTAAAAAGCCACCTGACAGGTTGAGAGCTGGTGCTGCAGGAGCTGACTCATCCCAAAGGTTTCTCTGTGTACCTCTAGCAGCCAGGATGTCCTTGCAGAGCAGAGAACGTTTTGAAACAAAATGCTAATAGCAACTCTCAGGCTTCAGAGGTAGCCTAGATTATAAAAAAATCTGCTTAAAATGCAGAAGTCGTCAGTGTGAATATTTTTGTATTTCATGAAGCTCCATAAATAATAGTGCTTTGCCTTCTTAGAGTGCCTTTTATTCCACAGTCTCACTTTTCTGACACTGAGGCTTCAGAGCATGCCTATAAATGAGGTTGGTTTCATACCCTTTTTCAGGCAGAACTATGAGAAAGGCAATGGTTTGCCTATGGGAGGTCTCTCAGAGAGGAAAAGCATGGCTTTGGCCTCTGAAATCAACATGTGTTCTGCTGCTGGACATAGCAGGGAGGATAGTATTTCCAGCCTCCTGATTCTAAGACACAGAACTTCCTCAGCAACATGAGACACACAGAATTGCTCTTTTTTTCCCCCCTCTTTTCATTGCATCAGTTTTGGAGGCAGAATTTATCTGAGGCTTCAACCAAAACTTGGCACTGCAGCGGCCAGCTTGATCTGCCATAAGGGAACAATGAACACAAAAAATATGTCAGATGTTAGTAAAATAGGCAGATACATTTCAAATGTGGGCAGCAATAGGTACCAGTGGAGAAAATGCTTAATAGACTGTTCTCTGACTATGGGAACATTAAAGCAAACAGTGATAATAGTTGCTTTTGTAGGGGACTTTGAGGTGGACAAAATGGATTGATCTGATTTTTACAGACAGGAGAGCTGAAGATCATAGATTAAAGACCCGATTTTTCTTCTCATTGGAGACAAAAGAAACTGTGCAGGCAGCATTTCTGTTGGTAAAATAGTAACAGCTCTATTCAGAGCACTTGCTMACTGGCAGTCGCGGGGCTGCAGAGGCTCAGGGGCAGAAATGGAGTTGCTCAGTTTGAATTCCCTGGAATTTGTGTYTCCTGAACCCCAGCTTTGGTGTCAGAGCTCTGGGCTCCAAAGAATGGACGGATTGTCACTGTAGTTTTATTTGGAATATATTTAAATTTCTGGCATGCTGCTGCTGCAGTGTGTGCTCGAGAGGAACCTCCAAACTCACACAATGGCAATGGAAATCGTGTTAAAAATTCAAAGGCAGCTCTCTTAACTTCACCTTGACCACAGTAAGTGCTTGGAATGGTAAATTCTTTGACCCATGCTGGAAAAAGCCAAGGGAAGGAGTCAAAGGAGGGTGTTTTATCATGTGAGGTGGACATTCCTGTTACAGCACTCAGTTTTAAAACTTCAGTCCTGGAGAGGCTTTGAAATGTGCTGTGATCTACTTTTAATCATTTTGAACTCCCTTGAGATGAGGTTAGGAGACTTCTGCCACTAGATGTAATTGCTCATTCGTTATTAGTTGGCAGGTGCACTGTAATTATTAAGAATTGGATTCAATCTTTAATTCTGTCAGTCTGAAGCTGGCTGAGCCCACTTGCTTTGGGACAGGAGAGAAGGCAGGATGGGTGGTAGGGAGCCTGTGAGTTGTGCTATGACTAGAGTTGAAAATGTTTTTGTTCCACCCTGAAGAATGTGACTTCTCATGTGACAAAAGTTTTTGATGTCAGGAAGAAAATAGAGGCTAAAGTTTTAACAAAATGTGCCATGTGGAAATAAGATCCCCAGATTTGTTTCATCAAATACTCTTAGACAGGGACTATAAATTGTATTTAGGTTCTAGTAAGACAGAAGAGGTTGGATGTTGTTTGGAACCAATTCCAAACTTGCCTTCTGGTCATTACCAGGGCTCTTTCTTTACCTCCCAGAGTGCTCTCTCTGTCCTTCCCAAGGAGGATTTGATCCCTTCAGATACCAAGCACCCTCATCTGCCATGAAAGCAATTTCAGCAGATCTGCCTGCGCCAAATCGTGTCTAGAAGGGGGATAAATGTCCTGTAGTAATGGGCTGGAAATTACCAGTGATAAAGAAAGTGTCTGGAAAATCAAAAATGTGCTGCCTTGGATAACACTGTGTTGTATTTTTGTGTCTCCTCTGTTGGTGTGATTTTTTTACAGGAGCTGAAGGAATGCTCTGGCCATGTGTTTGTAGACTCTGTGCCTGAGTTCTGCTTGCCAGAGGTGAGTTTGTTCAAAGCCTTACTGAAAAATCTGACTCCACTCAATCACATGGGAGAAACCTGTGAAATTATTATTATTACTACTGCTACTACTACTACCAGGTTCCTGCTAATTTATTAATACTCAGAAAATAATACTGCTAAAACTGTGTTGTTAAGGTGCTTTCAGGCACCTTATGACACTGAAAAAAGGATGGAAACRACCCTTTTCAACCATGGTTTTTGGAGACATGGAAGGTCTCCTTGAGCAAATAATCTGACACAGGAATAAGACTGTCCCTTTTTGTGGGMTTTTCAAAGACAACCAGACTGAGCTGGGCTGACTGACAGGATCCATGTGCTGATCTAGATGAGGGCAGGGCATGAAGGTGAGGAAAGCTGCTTGTCTCTAACCACAGATGCAGGACATGCCTGGGGAGCCAGCTGTGGTTAAGCCAGGTTGGATTCTGCTGGGCTGCACTTCTTCCAGCTGCACTTTCAGGTTAAAAACTTTTACAGCCTCTTTGAGGGAAGWGCTGGGCCTTCATATCCACATGCAAGTGGCTGCTCAAGCTGGTTTTTACTGGAATTTCTGGATTTAGAAAAAGCAAGCAAGACCATTAAAGATGTTTGGATTACCTGGAATCACCCAGTGGATATGGGGAGTGCTGTAGGAGAAATAAAGATATAAAAAGCTGAGCAGAGAGAGGTGGGGATAAATAAYGGAGAGTAGCATGGGAATAGTATCCCTTTCCTCAGTGTGTTCAGAGGGYAGAATTTTTTTTCCTTTCTGCCTGACCTTGCAGACAGGAAGCACAAAACACTCCTGGAAGGTTGCTGTCAGCCTGCTGAGGTTCTGGCAATATTGTTCCCATGTGTGGATCCCATGGAACTCACCTCTGGCATCACTCTTGTCATCTTGATTCTTCCCAACAAGTTGGCAGCTCTGGTACTGGTTTTGGCAAATGGTTCAAACAGATTACAACCATTCCAACCCAGCTGGAATTGTCATAATCCAATCAAACCAAAAAAGACCAGCCCAAAACCCTAATAATTCTGGGGTTTTGTGAGCCTTTTGGTTACTGTCCTGTGAAACTGAGGGATGTGGGAAGCATCTGTGTGTGTAGAAAGTGCTATTATAGCCCAGATCTTGGGAAGGACTGGATTTATGTGCTGGATTCTCTTTGGAATGATTATCTGCTGGGGTTTAGGGTGCTTCAGCCTTTCTGGTTACTTTGGGCTGGAAAATACCCACATGTGTAGCTGAATATGAAAGACAGAGAGTCACTGCTTCATCTTACTGCTGTTACCACTCACGAAGCTGCTTCCCAGCAGCCCATCCAACAACCAGAACATGACAACCAGCAGCACATCACCATTTCAGGGACTTTAAAAATGGCCTCTCAGATGTTTCCCAAAATGCCCAGCAGATGCCACATCTCCTCCATGAACASTGGGAAGAGATCTGCTGTGACACCCAGCTCACACCTTGAGCTCACCTGTCTGCAGGAGGTTCAGGAGTCGTGGCCAGCTGCAAACAGAGTGGAAATGTTGCTGCTGTTTGGCAACACGGGATAAGAGGGAGCTTGTGTGAAAGAAGCTTTTACTTTATTTCCTTCCATGCCACTTCTTTTGAAGAAACTTGTCTGCAGAGGCAGTTAGCCAGAGAATCTCTGTATCACTTCCAGARCACCATTGCCAGAACAAACCAAGATTTGGGTCTAATCCAGCAGCCACAAGGTGAGATGAGGCTGTCTCAGCAGCAAAGTACTCTCACACATGTCAGAGTGCAGGGTGCAGCCCTCTCTTTGCTTGGCAACTTTCTGCTCTCTCACTTCACATGCAAGAAACATTTTTAAGTTTCTTCATCTCAAAGGCACTTCAGTGAAATCACTGCAAGCCCCAGGGAAGATTTCACTTTGTTTTGGTTTTGACACCCTTTTCATGCTATCAGTAAATGCTTCTAGAGTGCTGAGATGTGGCATGCTAAAGGTTGGAAAGTGCTGCTGTGTATCCTCCTGATGGCTCTCCTGGGCTGGGATTCAGCTCAGGGCTGGAGCCCCTCTGCTCTGGAGCCAGGCTGAGAGCTGGGGGTGTTCACCTGGAGAAGAGAAGGCTCCAGGGAGAGCTCAGAGCCCCTTCCAGTGCCTAAAGGGGCTCCAGGAGAGCTGGAGAGGGACTGGGGACAAGGGATGAAGGGACAGGACACAGGGAATGGCTACCCACTGCCAGAGGGCAGGGATGGATGGGATTTTGGGAAGGAATTGTTCCCTGTGAGGGTGGTGGGGCCCTGGCAGAGGCTTCTGAGAGAAGCTGTGGCTGYCCCTGGATCTCTGGAAGTGTCCAAGGCCAGGTTGGACAGGACTTGGAGCAWCCTGGGATAGTGAGGGGTGTCCCTGGGTGGAACAGGTTGCTCTTTAAGGGCTTTCCCACCCAAACCAGTCCAGAATTTGATCCTGTACAGTCTGGACACAGTTGAAAGCTGTCCAAACCAAGGTGTGGACAATCCAAGCTTTGGCAGGAGCAGGCATCAGCAGATCCTCTGATACCTTGCAGGGAGTGTGTTCCTGCCTGGAAGCCCAGGAAGATAAAAGGTGCCCTGTCATGGAGCTGAGGGTGATGTTTCACCTCATGTTCTCAGCTCAGAGATCATTGCTGATCATGGATTGAAACCATGAGTGCTTAGGAGGAGTTAAGCAGCTTGTCACCAGAGCACTGTGTCAGCCCTCTGCAAAGCAGAGTGACCTACTTTCTTGCCTTTTTTATTCAAATTACTGGACCAAGCCTTGTAATCAGATAATATGTGCTTGATGAGTGTTGAATTCCATTAGCTGCTCTATAATAACTGAGTTAGAGGTCAGTAATCTTGTAAATTTCTGACTTGACACCATTTGTGTTATAGCATTACCAGTAAATATTTTTAATTAAAATTCTTTTAACAATGTGTGAAATCTTCTTTCAGTCTCAGAACTCTTGTCTAAACTGTCACATCAAAACTAATTGGGCCCACCCATCCGTTTTGTTGTATCCTGTGAATGGGCTTCKTCTCCTGCTGTAGAAAATGTGAATGAGAAAGATGCCAAACATTTACTTTGGGAAAATATGAGGATTATTTTTAAGCATATGAATAAATACAGTCTTCATTCATCTCTTTCTTGGGGTACAGTATGATGYGCTGCATAAAAAAAAATGAGACACCCTAAATCACTGATGCAGCAATTTTGGTGTTTTATAATGTCCTTCCTCCCTAAGGAGGTGCATGCATCAATTCTTGGAAAAAGTAAAATAATCGTGGATCTCATAACAGCAGCCATTTCATCACCTGAAAAACAGAAAAACCCAGGGCATGGTTTYCTTTCCAGGTTGGAGAATGGAATAATTTTAGGGGGCTTTTAAAATAATTCTTGTTAATTTAAAGGCAACATTAATCTTTGCCACAGCTGAGACATGCTTTTATAAACCAGTTACATTCCTGCAATAAAGTTTAAAAAAATAGAAGTTGTTTTTCTGCAATTTATTAAACTGCAAGAAAGGGTTACAAGTTGCTTATCTCTGCTCTTGTTTTCAGACTGAACTGCTTGACCTCTCCACAGTGGATGTAATCTTGATCTCCAACTATCACTGCATGATGGCACTGCCCTACATCACAGAGTACACAGGATTCACTGGAACAGTGTATGCCACCGAGCCCACTGTTCAAATTGGCAGGTAAAAAGCCCCTTCAGATTCTCTGCCCCTCTTTCATCACTGCTGAGGAGAAGGTGTAAAGGACAATGTGGGGAGAGGAGTGGTGTCTAATGTTCCAAARAGGCTTTCAGGCAGGAGCTGAACACCAGCCAAGTCCTTAGTGCTGCAAATATGTTAACTCCATGTTTCCCAACCTCTGGAAGCACCAACATTTCCAGCAGGTGCTTTGTGTTGAGTCCAGGCCATAGATGTGGGACAGTGGAATTTGAGTGGGCTGAGACACCTCAGTAATTGCCACATAGGCAACTTCAGACCTTCAAAAACCATGGATCAAAGAGCTCTCCTGCTCTTCTCTGTTCCTCTTAACCAAAAGGAGACTTCCCAATCAGAAAATTGCACTTGTTCCCCACAGAAACTGTGGCTGTCCCATCCCTGGAAGTGTTCAAGGCCAGGTTGGACAGGACTTAGAGCCACCAGGTCTGGTGGAAGGTGTCCCTGCCCATGGCAGRTGTTGGAACTAAATGATCCTCAAGGTCCCTTCCAACCCAAGCCATTCTAGSATTTTATGATTCCATATAATCACACTTTCCTCCACTCCACAGAAAGGAATTCAGGCTGACATCATCTCAAGTGACAGCTGAGCTGTGTGAGCTCTGAACTCCAGAGAGAAGCACTAAGAAAAATGGCAGAAATAGGAGACTGAGATAGAAAAAGATACGACAGTGCAGTTAAAAAACACAACAGTCATTAAACTTGCCAGTTTATTTTTACAAAATTGTCTTGTTGATTGGATGGGTCAACACCAAATGCTGCAGGTGAGGCCTAACTGGAACTGAGCTCTGTTCCTTTCTCCTGCAGAGCTGCTACATTCAGTAATTAGGAGCCAGATTAGGCACTCCTATCTGGACTACTCTGTAAGCACTTTAGGGCAGGAATCTTTGTCCACTGAAGGTCCTGTGCAAACTTCCCATGCCAGAGTAATTCCCCCATTGTGTGAAAACAAACAGAAACTGAAGGYCCTTGTAGGTGAAAGGAATTGTGTAAATACAAATGAGTAGTAGATCTCTGGGCTTTGCTGGTCCAGAGCTGGAGATAACAAGCACAGTCTTGTGGGAGAGTTCACCGGTGTGGTTCTCCCCACCCCAGGCCATTCCAGATGCTGCCCTTGTGCCCCAAACTTCAAGGGAAAGCCTGCACACAATCACAAATGCTGTTTAGTTTTGGGCAGGGAAATCTGCAGTGACAATTTCTAAGGTTTGACACCTTTTCCTGTCTCAAATATGCRTTGGCAGACGAGGAGAGTTCACTCTGACAGCATGCTTGGTTTCCCTAAGTGATAGACAGGCAGCAGCTGAGGAGGTTTTGTTGTGTGTTTTGTCTCATTACTTATCACAAGCAGTCAGTAATGAAGAAATTATCTTGCACTTTCCAAATAGCCCATAACCCAGTGGGCCAGATCCTCCTCTGTTGCAAGCAGATGGAATTGGAAACACTCCTTGGATAAACAGGGGCAGTGTTGGTCATGGCCTCTGTGGGAAGAACCCCTCTGAGTGTTACAATTTCTGTGGTATTTTGGAAAGATTTGGGCCGAAGTTCTCTCCTGTGTGAGAGGAGGCAGTGCTAATTTAGGTTTGATTTTTTCAGGCTCCTGATGGAAGAGCTGGTGAATTCCATTGAACGCGTGCCAAAGGCTCAGTCTGCCTCCATGTGGAAGAACAAGGAGGTACAAAGGTAAGGAASGAGTCCCAGGAAAGGTGATTGTGCCAAAGCACCAAAGTTTGGGAGTCACTGTGAGGATGGCTCAGCTCCCACCACTTGAGATTTGCTGCTGTGACTCTTTTGGGGCGATTATTTCTTTAATCATTTTTGCACAATGTTGGTTTTTCAACCTCACAAATTTGTTTCTTGGAGAAAGACTTGGTAACAGCAAAGCTTCCCCTGATCTCCCCTCACACAGTTCAGCTCCATGATGGTAGATAAAACCAGCAGATTTTGGTAGTAACACCATAAAAAGTTGTTGAAATGAGAAGGCTATTTAAATTTAATGATACTGCATTGGAATAATTTGAATTTAAATGGTGTTTACATTTATGTTTGCTGACATACTAAGAAAGTCAAGGCACAGCTGTTGGAGGTCACTTTGGTGTTACCTTTCTTCCCATCTTTAACAGTGTTAACACACTGTTGGTGTTACCTTTCTTCCCATCTTTACACCTGAACAGCAGAGTGGGCTTTTTGGCTTTCCAAAGCTTAAAGACAAAATCTGAATAAAAAAGTTTATTGGGAAGCACCATGTCCATTATTCCAGCTATACATCAAAACAAGATGCTCAGAGTTTTGAAAGCCTATGGAATCTAAAAATCATCCATACAGTTTAAAAATTGTAGTTGATGCTTTCTTGGGAATAAAAACAATTTCAGGTGCACAGCATGTTCCTTGGAGGAGACAGTTTTGTTTTTAGCACATTTTAAAGATAGAATTGGTTGATTAAAAAGTTATTTTTAAAAGCTGCTTTGTGCATTTTTAATTGATCTCCCTTTATATACTCCTAAATCTTAAGATGGCTGGATTTAGAAGTTTCCTAAAAGTGAATCATTTATTACTTAGAAGAGTAGCCTTGATATTTCCCAATATCACAAAGCAAAAATAAAAAAATCCAAGTTACCACAATTTTAGCTGTATATTGTGTTCCTCTGCTGAATTTAGGAGCAGTCTTTCACCCTAACTCTCACTCTTCTGAAGAAGACAAGCAGATACCAAGTCAGATATCAAGAAGAAAAGCAATACCAAATACACTGAAGTTCAGCAGGATTTTTAGAATAGTGGATTTTTTTTTTTTTAATTTTGGGGTCCACTGGTCTGCCCAGAGCCACTCCTGWTGCTCCCAGTGTGTGGAGAGAGAGGACTGGAGCCATTATTCCTGTCACACCAGGCATGTTTTGTATGCATGGTTTAAAGGAGAATCATATATCTTGCAGCTCATATAATGTCACTTTCCTGGTGGTCGTATTTTAGGAAAAGTGCTGCCTGGCACTTTGCATGCTGCTGATTATTCCAGAGGAGAACACAGAGAGGGAATTTTTGTTCTGATTCAGCTGCTATAGAAGACTGGAGCCTTTTTTGCCTTGAAGTGGTCCTTAAAATACATGTTCTTCTCTCCTATTGCTGGGCATGTCCCCCAAAATTCATAGTTCCATCCTGTAGCTGTTGTAAAGGGGTAGCAGGGAGGTGGGAGCAATAAACATCAGTTTAGTAACATAAATTTRTGTATAATTAACTCTGCTGGTCTGAACCAATGTTGTCTTTGAGCTGGAACRAGAGGACAAATGTGACCTCCCTCTCCACCTCTGCCCCACCTGTGCCCTGAGTTTCCCCCTTCACCTCTGTGTGCATCTGTAAAACAGAGCTCCCATCCAGCACAGAGGGCACCCGGGGACTTTAATTAATGTTTGCAAAGTGTTTTGAGATGCCTGGTGACAAGTGTCACGCAGGCGTGAATGGAACTGATTATTAGAGCAAAACATCTACTGATCCCCAAATTAGCACCTGGCTAATGGCACATGCAGCTTTGGACTGACATCCGTTACTTAAGAAAATGTGATCTTGATGAATTGGGGTTTTTTTTTCCTACTTGGCTGTTGCTAGAACAGAATACTTATTACTTCTGAGTCTAACTTTAATTTTTCAGGCTGATCAATCCCCATTACTGCTTTACAGTTCAGCTAGTTCTTCTCCAAACAGTTAGTATAAAACACAAAGTATTATCATCTTCATTAGATAAAGCACTGGAGCATTTTAAATGCAAATACTGTATAAAATATAATAAGTTCATTATAGTGGTTTACATTTTTCCATTATCAGATCCAGTCTGAACTAATTGCTTAGCCTGTTTTATTGCCACTGGCTTTTATTTCAAGTGAGCAGTCTCGTGGAAGCTCTGGAGATGTCAGCCAGGATATCTTTCACACTGATTGGGATTCAGGGGCTAAAGAGGAAGTTTGCCTTATGAAAGGCATTTTGTTGACTTCTTGTTTGATGGTTTCCCATATCTTTTAAAGTGTTTGAAACAGGCTGTTTCCTGAGGCTGAGCAGGGCACAAGAGAGGCCGTGGCCTGATGTAGTTGGGTGCTGCCATCCTCCTCTCCCTTCAAACAGTTCTGGGATTTAACATCATACATTAAATGCCACCCTTTGCATTGACCAGGAGGGGCTGTCTCTGTGCAGATCCCAGGGAAGAATACAAATCCCTGAGTTTTTAAAAGGTGAATTTTGTATCCTCAACCATGTGGATTCGTGGTACCTCCCCGTTTATGGCTGTCCCAGCCYTCACACATCTGGTTGTTGTGAGGTGACCTCTAACAGGATGTTGCCATAGTGGCAGTAGATTTACTCCAGACCACAGAATATCCTCTGGTAACTCTGTAGGGATTTTAGAAGTGAGATGACAGACTGAATGCATCTGAGGGACCAGCACCTTGTTGTCGCTCAGCTTCATGAAACCACTGGAGACTGATGCCACTGGTCTCTGCCAGGGATCAGAGTATTTTCAATGTAGCCACAGTCAAGGCTAAGAGAAACTTCCTTCACCAAGGACAATTCCCCACTTTCTCCATTACCTGGAGAAACATTTTCCTCTTCCCAGAAGAGAAGCTCCTGAAAGCCTCCAACACTAAATGCTTCTTATGGTAGGTTAAAGGCTTTTACAGGCAATTTGCTTCAATGCAGTGGTGGACAACTCTCCACATTGTGTCTCCTTTTGTTGCTTACGACTTCCCAAAAAAGACCTTGAAGGCTTTGTTTGTTTCCTGAAGCACAGGGTGCTTTCAGCCAGCATGTGCTGGAATTGCAGTTATCGTTCTGGACCTGTGCTGTGGTCTTGGCAAGAGCTGTCCTTAATCCTTTCTTCAGTATCTTAAATTATGGAGGAGTTCACTGACCTAGTAGATATAACAATAAATTAAATTCCTTTAAACAAATTGATCAAGGAAACTTGACCAATTTCCATAAATCTTTGGAAATTGGTTTGAATTAGCCTTTGATTTAGCATTGGTTTAATATACAAAAAAAAATCCTATTCTTCTTATGCATTTGGCAGCTGTGCTGCTTCCTGCCTCAGTTCATGTTGCTGAGGAAGATTTATTTCCCAGAAGTTAGCCATCCCTCTTCCAGCCTGTGACATTATAGTTCACTTCTTCCCTTGACAACGCCGGCCAGCTGACTTGCAGTGTCTGTGAGGAGCAGAATGGATGGATCTCACTTTGGTGTAAAACATCTTAAATACTTCCGTGGAGGGGATTTCAAAGAGCTCTGCAGTGTCAGCTCGTGTGTCCCTGCCAGGGCACTCAGAAGGGAAGTGGGGTTGAAGGCAGGGAAGCTGAGCTGCAGGGACATGTGCTCTTGGAAGAGACCAGTGGCAGAAATCAGGGCAGGGCCGTCCCTGCTCATGGTCTGCTAACTGTACTTTAATCACTGATTGTTTCAGATTATTAGGTTATTATTCAGATTATTATGATATAAAAATGATATTATTATGATATAAAAAACAGACACTGATCGGAGATCCTGGTGCTGGAGGTGCATTTTGTGTTGACATCTCAAATCAGCCAACAGCTTTCATCAGTGGTGAGAATACCCMAAGAGTTGTGGTAACACCTTGATCACAGCTAGTTCTTTGATGCAAGGGCTGGACAGAAGAGCAACMAAGAGATTGGGAAGTGTGGCTTTACTCCTCGCTTTGAAGCACCAGGCACACTGAAAATAAGAATTTAAAAGGGTGAAATTAAAGATCTGGGKAATGTAAATGGTTGTAGAAGCTGGTCCAGCACCAGCTGTTGTTCTGGATCCCYGCAGAACCTCCCACTGGTGTTCACAGGTTGCTGCCAGCCCCGCTGAAGGATGCAGTGGAGGTGTCCATGTGGAGGAAGTGCTACACCATGCCTGAGGTGAACGCAGCCCTCAGCAAGATCCAGCTGGTGGGCTACTCCCAGAAAATCGTGAGTACCTGGACAGCTGCCCTTGGGGCAACACCAACAAGTGAGCCCCAGCTTTTCCCCCTCTAAATCCTGTGGTGGTTGGATCTAGTTACCCTGGCATAGACAAGCAAGACAGGATTTCACAGACTGCCCCTCACTCTACCTCCCAGGAAGGRCTCTTGTTTGGTGAAATCAGGGAATATCCATTTGTTTCTTCTCTTCCTTGGGGAGGCCAATTTTAAGGCGGCGTGCCCTCAAATTTGGAGCTGATGGCTGGCCCACTGAGAGCTGGGAGGATGCGGGGAGTGAATGTATCCTCTCTGTCTCTAAGCCACATCCCCTTCCCAGCTCCCCAGTCTCACTTCTGGGAATCTTTAGAGTGCTTTAGCCTCCACTTTGTTTCATACTGTAAATTAGGGACTGTAAACAAAACCTAATGGTTCAATGTGAACTTCAGAAACTCCTTTCCCAGGGCTTCCAGCTAACAGTTACTGACTGTAATGCTGTTGACTATAATCCAGTGTAGTTTCCAGAATGAACTGAACCCCCACTTCCGTAGTCTGCAGATCCCATATGGATTCTTGGCAGCATGTGTTTGGGCTGCTCTTGTTTGGGCTGTGATACCTGGTTTTGCTGCTCAAAGGCCATAAAAAATAAAAATATGGGTTTAAGTAAGTTGCGACTCCTCATTATCCGTTGATTGTTTCAGTCAATTTTTTACTGTCCTCACAGTGTAGATGMATCTCCCTTAATTTTAGATAATGTGTATCTGAGCCAATCATTCTTTTGTAGCTACTGGGAAAAAAACTATATTTTTTCTCTTCCCAAAGCTAACTTTTCAAATAATCAAACTTTAGAGCCTCAGCTTACACGCTCTGAGGAATGAAGGCACCCTGACTTGTTTTTCAAGGCATCCAAGTATGTATTGAAATACTAGAAAAATCATTGTGTTGCATGAATCAGATGCTTGTTCTATTATTCAGTAACCAGAAGGCAGATCACATTAGGGAGGTTTATTTTCCTCTCTCCAAATAAGTACTTCACATTCCTGGGTACAGATGAAGGAATACAATTCCTAATGACACCTGGAAAGGAGGCAGCTGTCAAGTTGCTTACACTGAAACTAAAATGTGGATTGAGTTTGTAGGGTGTTGTTGCTAAATTAGCAGCAGGTAGCATTTGGAAAAAAAAAAGTTAGAAAGCTAGTGAGTTTGAGGTTAAGTTTGTTTTCCACAGTAAAATTTGCAGCTCAAGCAGAGTTTTTATATCAATATAGAAGTATTTGTCCTTCCTTTTCTCCTGCTGGCCAATAGCAATTTAATTTGACTAAAGGAGAACAGAATCTTCAAAGATACAAAGTTCCCACAAACTTCTTCAATACAACAGAGGCAGGCAGAAGATCAAGATGAAGGATCAAGATTGATTCTTTCATTTTGAGGTATTTTGCAATGTGAACTCAGATGCCATAAAATTCTCATGGAAGAGAGACTTTATGGAGGCCCTGCCTCAGGAAAAGCTTTTTTCAGAGCATGTGTCCTGCTAGACATGGGTGGGTAAAACCAGCAGATGTGATTGTCAGCAGAACAGCTTCATAAAGGCTTTGAGCAGCAGAACTGCTTTTGAAATTCGTATCACTGATGACAAAATGACCTGTCCTGATTTCTTTTGGGGCTCTCTCAAGGKGATGTCTCTCACTGTGTGTTTCAGGAGCTGTTTGGTGCTGTGCAGGTCACCCCTCTGAGCTCGGGCTACGCTCTTGGGAGTTCCAATTGGATTATCCAGTCACACTATGAAAAGGTTTCTTATGTTTCAGGATCTTCTCTGCTTACAACACACCCTCAGGTACAGCCCCTGACTTTTCTTAGTCTTTAGGAGGAACTTTTGCTCCAGAAAAGGGGGTTATATCAGCTGGGATCAGGTTTAAGGTAGAGGCCACTTTAAGGTAACTGTGTTATCAGTGCCTGGACTTAATGGGCATTGATAAGACATACCCTGACAAATGACAGATATCAATAGTTATGAGGGAAAGATAACTAAAATTCTTTGTTATTGGTGATTTGATGTTCACTTAAAACTGTGGAATTGTCTTTCACTCTAAAGAGGAAATTTTCAATAGAGTTAAACAAAAGAACATTAGTGACTTTTTTAAAAAAATCCATATTTGACTGAAGAATCTTCACAGACAGTTCACAGACTGCTTTATATCACTTCTGAAACATCCTTCCTTAGGAGGAATGATAGCTCAGTGGCTGCCAACTTTTCCACCCTGCTCTGCTAAGGGCAAAGTCTTTATAGTGCTGTAGATGTAATTTCCAGTAAATTAATTCTCTCTAGATCCATAAATTCTTACTGCAAAGAAAGGCTTGAAGTTTGCAGTGCCGTGCACTTCAGAAGTTGTCAAAATAGTTAAAAGCATTATTGCAGGAGGTATTTAAAAATAATTTAGAAGATGTGTCAGGTWTTTGATCACTAAGTGATTTCCCCCAAGGTGGGTGTCTGCTGGAGAGCTTTGCTTCTGAGCATCCCTCACTTAAAAGCTTGTTCTCAGCTGAGAAACTACAGTGGATAAATGATCCTTAATAGTATGGCCGTCCTTAGGTACACAAAATGTATCAGAGCCTCTAAATCCCTGTTTCTCATCAGCCTCATTCCATCCTGGGCTGTGCTCTCRTCCCCTCCTGGAGAAGGAGCAACAGTATTTGATAATGTGTGAATGCAATTTTTCTGTGAGGAGAAACTTTGCCCTGTACAAAGTAATTTGGTAGCTGAGAATGTTTTCTCTTCACTGACATGAAAAGAAATTCAGTTCATCAGGTCAGACTTCATCATTTTCCAAAGGTGAACATTTCTCTGGAAGCTTCTGGTAAAATCTCTGTTTTTAGGGAAATTAAGTCCCAGTAGCAGAGAATGGTGTGAGTGAACTGCTCACGGGCACATCTTTAGAAGGAATAGTTTAACAGATAGTTAAAATCCCATTCAGTTTGTACTTTCCTTGTTATTTACCACATCACAGATGTTACCCCATATCACCACTGTCTTSCATTTGCTTCCAGATGCTTTTTGAGGACAATGAATAGTTTTTGTCCTGGGGTTAATCCCTGGGAGCACCAGCACAGGCTGCTACAATCTGGTGTTTCTGTGTGTGGGTTTTGGGAGCTTCCAACCAGCTCTTCATCATCTCTTTGATGTTTGACAGACAATATGTAATGATAACAGTATCTCGACAGTCAGAATTGTGAGCAACAAATCGTTTCTTCCTCAGGGAGTGAAAAGTTGTTTGTCTGTTCATATGATCATGATGAGAAGTTCATCATGAAATTCCCATTTTTGTAGCAGGGTGTGAAAAAGTCACTTCATTTTGTTTTAAAATAGGATATACTTTGAACATATCCAGAGCTGCTTTTCCAGTGAATTGGGATTTGGGCCTGGCACCACTCACTGTTCCCTGTTCTTCTGGCAGATGGTTTCCATTGAAATTTTGTCTCCCCCTCTCCTGAGGCTGGATTGCCACCGTTGCCACTGAAGTGGAGAACTGGAGTTGACAGCAGAGGTTCAGACATGTCACTAAAAGCCTTTTAAGACATATTCTTTACATTAACCCACAAAAATCAATGCAGGCCCTCTCAGTGCAATGGCATCTGAAATTATGTGGATCTAATATACCATAATCATTATGTACATTATCACCAGCAGATTCCATATTATTTTTATTGCATTATTGGCATTTCATTTTCATGGACACACTGGAGAGAGTCAAAGATTGTGATAAATCTCACGTGTCAGGTCTGATCCTACAAGGGGGTGCACAATTTAAACTCCTGTCAGAGTTSATATGAAATTCCCCTGCATGTTTAACAGAGCAGGGTCCTTCTCAACTGCTTCAGAATGGCTCTGGAGAGCTGTGAGCAGGGGAATTGACCTTACMGTGGTCTTGGGGGTTCAGCAGAGGAAATCTCTTCATCTGTCTCTTCTGGCAGAAATCTTTCCTGATTGGTGAGACTGCAGAGAGTTGTTTATTGAGAGTAAATAACCATAAAATACCACACAGCTGCCAGCAGTTGYCCACTTTTGCTTAATCAGTAGCTGTGGGAAAGGCGTCCCAACCCAGAGTGAGGCTCAAAGTTACCTTTTCACCATCTGCAGAGAATTGGATTTTACCTTATCAAGATTGGATCACGCTACATTTTCAGTTTCAAGAATATGTATTTAGTGTCACACTAACATCTAATTTCTGGATATCTACTCTCTGTTTGCTAATGCAGAGAAATGGGTTTGCATTTTCATTCTGCTTTAATAAAATACCAGTATAAAACAMGTTAGTTTTCCACAGATGGAGGAGTGTGAAGTGTAAAATGTTTGGTGACTGTATCCATCATGTCCTGCCTGGAGGAACTCTCCCATTCCTGATTTTATTTCCCTGTGCTCTGTTCCAGCCCATGGACCAGGCTTCTCTGAAAAACAGCGACGTTCTCATCCTGACAGGGCTGACCCAGATCCCCACTGCCAACCCCGATGGAATGGTGGGAGAGTTCTGCAGCAACCTGGGTAGGTCACTGAGAGAAATCTCCTGCCTGTTTTATCATCTTATTCATGGCTTTGGGTGGGAAATAATTCTGAGATTCCTGGAATTGAATAAGTTGTCCAGCTATAGCTCCTGGCATAAAACTACCTGTTAAGATTTTACGATGTGCTCTTGGTGTCATTAATACAATAAGTGCTTGGAGAGACACAAGTTGTACCTAAAATGTTTTGGACTGGAACTGGTATAATGAGATTTAATCACTTGCTGCTCCTGGTTTGCTAAGTATGTCACTTGGCTGCCAACAGGCCATGTGGATATTGTTCCCAGCTGAAATATTACTATTTCCTTCCTGTGTATCAGCCAGAGTAAAATCTTTATATGCTTTTTTATGACTTTCAGTTTTGAAAACAAGCACATCTGCTTCCCTTCTTACACCTGACTTTTAAATATATCAAAAGCAAACAGCACAATCTCTGTTTAAAAAAAAAAGTCAAGATATATTTATAGACCCCTAGATATATAAAACCTAATCAGACGCTTTCACAGCTGGAAAAGCTGATAATTGCAAAGCTGTGATATCAGTGTGAATGGCAGCATTTTCCAGCCTGTTTGGAATGTCACATCCAGTGCTGTTCTCTCCTTTTCTCCCCTTCCCCCTGCTCAGTTCCTCTGTGCTCTCATCCGTCTTTCATCAAACCACTTTTCCATGGCTGTCCTGCTCTGTGTTCTCTGCTCTTTTATCAGAGAGCTTCCCTTTATTTTAAATTCACTACTTTTTACAAATAAAACTAAAAAGCTCGTGGTAGAAGGTCCTGACAAAGGTTACCAAAAGACATGAGAAAAATAAATCAGACTAAATTCCTGGTCTGGTGGAATGGGACCCTGCCCATGGCAGGGGGTTGGAACTGGATGATCCCTGAGGTCCCTTCCAACCCAACCCACTCAATGCTCCTAAATATCTGTTAGCAGAGCACATTTTAGCATTTTATAAGAATGATAAATACGGGTTTTATTAAAGATCCTCTYTGCCAGCATCCTGGCTCCAACAGGCACTGTGTACAGATGCCTGAAGAAGAGCAGGATTGGATTCTGGGATACTTTTCTCTCATGATCTTTAAGTATTTTTATTTCAGGAATTTCCTGAATTAGATGTGTTTGTGTAGTTAATGATGCCCAGTGGTTTTGTTCAGCCTCCCCTGGAAGCTGTGTTAACACCTGTGACTTCCTTTCCTAAATGTGTGTTTTTACATGTGTGTGTGTGTGTTTCACCTACCTTTTCATTGTTTTTAAATACAGAATTTTATTGCCCTGTGAGCTGCCACAGATCAGCGCTGGTGACCTTGTTTTGGTAAATCCAGATGTGCTGCCCTTCTGTGTCCTTCCTGGACCTTCATGGGGGTCACTGTCCCTCTGAGAATCACAGTGGCACAATCCCCTCCTATAACACTGAGTAAACAAGAGTGAGACTGTTAATTAAAATGCTTTTACATATTAAAGTTTTAGAGCTGTAGTTGAGCCAACGCAGAATCCAGAAKTTGGCTGTGTATTAATAAACATGTTACATGTGTCAGTGCAGGTGGCTGTCTGCACAACTTGTTCTGGTTTACAGAAACATTCTGAACTATTTTCAGGGGTTTGCAGGTCCTAAAGACAGTTTCTGTCTTGAATGAGACAAACTCAGAGAAAGGAGAAAATCATTCAAGACCAAAGGAAGATACATGATTAAAATAATGCCATTGTAAGAATCTGGAATTTGAGTGATACTTGCCAAAAAGCAGCAATCTGAAGAAATTAAATRATTCTATATTAATGCAGTTTAGGGCTGTCTTTTACGTGACATCAGCTATTTTTATCTACCCAACATCAGGAAAACAGTTTTCTTTCACATATGTAAAAAAGTCCAGAAGCAATGAGGACTGGGCAGAGAAATTGAGTAGGCAGGCTGGGCACAGGAGTTTTCATCTGTGTTTTCTCACTTCCAAAATATTCAAGGGAGTGCACAAGCAGCTCAGAATACTCAAGGTAAAAACTCTACAGCAGCCAAAAATTCACTAAAAGTGTATATGGGGAGGTACCAGCATGCTTGTGAAGGAGGGATGTGAGGCACAGAAATGGAAGTGTGAAAATTCCACCTCAGTCTCTGTTTTCATCCCAGAAAATTCCACCTCAGTCTCTGTTTTCATCCAGTTTACCCCAAGCCCCTTTTTTCCCAGCTCAGCTCTGCAGCAGCAGCACTCTGCAGCTCAAGGAGAGCAGTTTTATTTCCACATTGCCTTGGGCAGCAGCAGCAAAGCTGCCAGTCTGTCTGTGGGGACAGTTGGTGATATTTTGTGTGAGTGTGAGGCTGTGTGTGTTTATAGAGAGCAGAAAAGAGCACAGTTTGCTTTTTAGGTGCCAACTCGACCTTGTGGCAGCAGCTGTTGGGAAAGCAAGGATCTCTTTGTGAGTTGTAAATTGAACAACTTGTTATGGAGCTGCTGAAGGAGACTAAATTTGAAATGCCAAGATTATTATACAACTTTTATCAGGAGAGAGCATCCATCAGTCACCAAGATAAATTGGGCTTTAAACAACTTTCAGATAGATGTGGCCTCTTAGTGACAACTCTGAAAAGTTGTTTTAGTGYTGCAGAGAGCCAGACTGGACCTGCTGCTTGTGTGGAAAGCAATATTCTTGGAAAGGTTTTCACCCCTGTTTTGCAGAAGCTGGGAGGTGATTCTTAACCCTTTGTGGATCCCTGGCCTGGTGGGCACCTGGCTGGAATCATTCTCCACTCCCAGGATTGTGATTTTCTATCCGTTATTGCTCACCAGCTCTGCAGTTTTGCTGGGGACAGAAACTCAAGCTGACATCTCCTCCAAGACTTTACCCTCTGTTATTTCTTCTGTGGCCCTAAAAATCTTGAGCTTGTGCTTGTTTTCAGCAGAAAATGTTGAGGTTTCCAGGGAACCAGTGGCTGTGGGGAAGGGAGAGCTGGGAATTCAGGCTGTGTTGGCTTTGGCATGGCCAGGTTTTGATAGTGTGGGGCTACAGGGCTGGTTTCTGTGAGAGGTTTCCARAAGTTTCCCCCATCCCAGCTGGCTCCAGGATGGACCCACTGCTGGCCAAGGCCAARCCCATCAGAGGTGGCAGCACTKGTGGGATACCAGASTGAAGAGGGGGAAGAAGTTATGTGCAGGAACAATTGCAGCCAGGGAAGAGGAGAGTGAGGGTAAGTGAGAAACAGCCCTGCAGACCCCCAGGKCAGTGAGGAAGAAGAGGCAGGAGCTGCTTCAGGCATCAAAGCTGAGATTCCCATCCCAGGGAGAGGCAGCTGTGCCCCTGCAGCCCATGGGGGCCCACAAGGGTGCAGAAATCCWCCTGGAGACCCCACACTGGAGCAGGGGAATGCCTGAAGGAGCTGTTACCCCACACTGGAACAGGATCCTGGCGTGGCCTGTATCCTGTGGAGAGAGGTGAAATAAATTAAACTGATTTCCTCAAGTCAAGTCCATTTTGTCCATGATGGTAATTAGTCATTAATGTCTCCCTGGTTTTAACTCTCCCCACAAGCTTTTTGTTACATTTTCTCTCCTGCCCAGCTGAGTGATAGAGCAGCTTTGGTGGGCACCCAGCCTCCAGCCAGGGTCAAAGCACCACAAAGGAATGGAACTCAGGTTTTTWGTGGCCTGACACATTCTTTAACCTCTGTTCTGCCTCCCATCCCTGGCCTGTGCACCATTCCTGCTGCAGTGGGTGTAGGTACTTCCCTCTGCAGAATTTTTAGGTGTGTGATGTCTCTGTGTAAATTCAGGTCCTGGAGCCAGAGCCTCATTTTCCACCTCCAGATGGCTTTGAAAATGTTCTTAACCTCCTCATTGCTCTCTTCACATCCTGTTTGGAGCTGGGATAGTTTAGATTTGCCCAGGTGAGGGGGATAATGTCACACATTGCTGGGATGTTTGGGAACATCTCCAGTTTTGGACAAATGTGAGCTGTTGCTGTTCRTCTCCACAAATATTTGGGTGGTATAGTTTGCAAATGGCCTGGAGAAATAAATCCACTACCCTGCAGTTGTATTATAAGTGATAAACAAGGGGCCTTTGATCAGCAGTTGTTGATAGCACAGTGTCAGAGGCACTGACTGCTACAAGGAGTAAAACGACCACAAATGCATGTGAAAAATCCTGCTAGGCTGTGCGTCTCCCTGAACTCCATRAAACTTAAACATTCAGCCAGAAAAATCTTCCTTGAGGAAGATTCTRCCCCATCAGGGGCAAAAAGACACTTAAAGTGCTAAATCCATACCCCAGCAAAGCTCAGCAAGAAATTGAAGTCAAGGAAGGGTTTTGGAGGGATGCAATATTTGTATTTTCAGACTSTTCCGCAGCTCTCTGTGGAATGCTTGGTGCATGCTGTTATTGCTGCTGCACTGCATTTAACAGCAGTGGATGGTTTTACCCCACAGGTGAAATTGCTCACTGAGCTGAACAAAGTATTTCTGCTTTCCCAGAAGGTGCAGTATTTTTGTAATTCATTCTGCCAAAAAGAACACAATGTTTGCTCTGCTTGCTTTTGCTGTTGTGCTCAGATCTGTCTCAATTACAGAGTAAACCTATATTTCCTTTTTCTTCTCCTCATTTTTATCTACTCTCTTGCTGTCTACAAGTTTTAAATTGTTCTTGTTATACAGAAAGGACAGAAACATTTAGAGTTTTTAAAAAGGCCAAACATTCCATCACCCATTTCTGGCTCTGAGTGCTGTTTGAAATAACCATACCTTCAGCTTTTCAYCTGAAATCCAAGCACTGTACAGCTCACCATGTGCAGTGCTTTTGGCTGAGACCTGGGAGCTGTTGTCCTTCCCCTCTGGAGGCAGCTGAGAGGTGGAGCAGGGTTTATTTCAATGGTGWGGTGGTTTGTGTCACTCCTTTATCCTCCTGTGCCAGTGCACGGCTGCCCTCTCCTGTYAGGAGTTTTCCCTGTGCCCCCAGCTAAAGCAGTACAATCACTCCACTTGGCCTGGAGAAGGCAGCAAATAAATGTATGTAATGATCAGGGGTTTTCTTCCCAACTCATGTGCATAATGTGTTGTGCTAATTCATGCAAAAGCTGCTTTTTATATAAATTTGGATGAAAGAAATTTATTAAAAGTTTAAATACAAAGGCAGTGAATTGATTTCTCTCATTGTCTCTCCCCTAGC
>JACDOX010000154.1:230259-245172 GCA_014549065.1 Cardinalis cardinalis | reverse complement strand
AACTCATGTGCATAATTCATGCAAAAGCTGCTTTTTATATAAATTTGGGTGAAAGGAATTTATTAAAAATTTAAATACAAAGGCAGTGAATTGATTTCTCTCATTGTATCTCCCCTAGCAATGACGGTCCGGAATGGAGGCAATGTCCTGGTTCCCTGTTACCCCTCTGGAGTGATCTACGACCTGCTGGAGTGCCTCTATCAGTACATTGACTCTGCAGGACTCTCCAATGTCCCCTTTTATTTCATCTCACCTGTTGCCAACAGCTCCCTGGAGTTCTCCCAGATCTTTGCTGAGTGGTAGGTGTGCCAGGGCAGCACCCTCAGCTGTGGGAAGAGGCAGGTGCAGGTTATCTCTACCTGACAGATTCTAAAATAATCCTGGTTAGGATTGTGAACACATTCCTGGAGTCACCAGGGGGGGTGTGGATGTGGGTGTGAGTGTGGATGTGGGTGTGTAAGAATATATTCTATAATTAGGGAAGGATCATTCCCTATGGAATGTACAAACTCAATCTCTGCTTTTTGGTGCTTACYCTATGAGTAAATTATGTTCCTGACTTGAGTGAGTTTTAGCTGTGCCTGTTTGCAARTCTTAGCCCCCCAAATTCTACCATGATGTCCCTGGCTAAGCAAAATAGAGTTTKCAGGCTTAATTTTGCTGAGCCATGGCAAGAAAAGGCCAGGAGTGTCCTGGGCTGCATGAAGCAGAGCAGAGCCAGCAGGTCAGGAGAGGAGATCCTGCTCTGCTCTGCTCAACACTGCTGAGAGCACATGGACRGTGTTCTATGCAGTTCTGGTCTCCCCAGTACCAGAAGGATCTGGGATTTCTGGAATGAGGCCAGCACAGGGCCATGGAGATGAGRGGAGGCTGAGGGACCTGGGGCTCTSCAGCCTGGAGAGCAGAAAGCTCAGGAGGATCTTGTGTATAAACATCTGATAGGATGTAATGAGRGTCAGGGCTCAGTCTCTTCAGCACAGCCCACTGGCAGAAGAAATKAAACCATGTGAAATTCCATCAGGAATTTAAACTGCCAGAGGACAGGGTTTGATGGGATATTGGAAAGAAATTGTTCCCTGTGAGGGTGGTGAGCCCTGGCACAGGGTGCCCAGAGAGGCTGTGACTGCTCCTCCCCTGGAAGTGTGCAAGGCCAGGTTGGATGAGGCTTTGAGCAGCCTGGGGTGGTGGAAGGTGTTCCTGTCCATGGCAGGGGATTGGAACTGGATGATCTTTCAAATCCCTTCCAACCCAAACCATTCCATGATTCTGTGAAACACTGCAGCCTCTGTGCAGAGAGGTTATGGAGACTTTGCTATGGAGACATCAAAATCCAGCTGGACACAGTCCTGGATGATCTGCTCTGCTGAGAGTGCTTGAGCAGGGTTGGACTTGGTGACCTCAGGAGGTGCCTCCCAACCCCAACCATTCTGTGATTCTGAGCCCTGGAAAGCAGAACCCAACCACTTGGAACTCTTTCCAAATTCTCACCAATRGAGACATGCTCTGGAATATTAAATACAATAAGGTAGCTCTTCCTCTCCAGATTCTGGAGTTCAGGAAAGCAAAGACAGGTCCTGGAAATCTTGTGGGATTTGATCGCCCAGGAGAATTGTAAAGATGATTGAAATCTGGTAGATTTACATGGAAATGGAGGCAAAGGTTGAGCATCTGTAAAGTAGAGGTTTAGGATCAGAACTGTGGTTGATATTCAGGGATTCCAGTTTTTAATTCTATCCCTTACTCAGCTAAAGGAAGTGCCTTGCTCTTAGTATCCTTTAGACTTTATCAAAATTAGTTTGACCCAGGCYCATTTCTCTTTAATAAAGTGCAGGTATGAGCCAGGCAGTGTTTCCCAGAAAAGCCACCAGGACAGTGTCACTGCAGATCATTGTCACRTCACCCAGACCTCTGACAAGCAGCTTTTTTTAGCTGTTGTAATAGGATGAATCAGGAGTCTGGGTAGAGCTCATCAACAGCTCTCAATATCTGTTTTAAAGATAAGTGATTGATGGAAAATGCCAGGTCACTGTGAGCCTTGGGCCGTGGGGAGAGGCAATTTACCAATAATAAAATGCACAGGAAATTGGATTAGAATGACCAAAAAGACCAAGTCACTGCTGAGAGGTGGGATGAGGCAAGTGGGATTTTTCTGTTGACAGATGATTTGGCTTTGCAAAAGCTGCTGAGATCTGGATGAGGAACCATTGTGGATGCTGAGTTACAGCTTTACCTTGAGCAGCAGAGGAGCTCTGTTCCAGTGTGTACAGCATTACCTTCAGCTGCCCTGCACCATCTCTGTGTGATCCTGCTGTGACTGAGGTGTTGTGTCCTGTAGGTCTGGGGTCTCCAACCACAAACTCTGGCAGCAACAGGACAGAGTGGTGATTTTGCACCTGGTGCCTCAGATCCAAACCAGTTTTCTCCAAGAGTGTAACAGTAGATGGCAGCAGATGCTGCAGGATGTGCTGCACCTCTAACTCTGGCTGCTTTCCTTTTCTTTTAAAGGTTGTGTCATAACAAACAAACAAAGGTGTATCTTCCAGAACCTCCTTTTCCCCACGCTGAGGTGAGTTACCAAGATCTTGTTCATTTTCTGGATCACAATCCACACAGTGTAGCTGTCATTTTTCTCATGAACCCTTCTACAGCTATCTAAGTTTTGTTTAATTTTTCATATAAGTGGTTTATTCCTTTGCTTTCTGTGATGAATTTGGGACCATGGGGGAGGAATGAGTGATGGTGTTCCCTAAACTCCAAAATTACCCTGTTTATTCCAGCCTATCACTTGCACAGGCTGGCCTGGTTCACTCCTTCCCCCACAGAAGGAGATCTGGTGTGGGATGTTTGCTCTTATCAGCTGCAGCCACGAGCATTCCCTTTGTACAAGCAGTTTATTTCCAAGTCTGTGAAACTAAGAGCTTGTTATCAGAGACAGTTTAGTCATGCCAGCTCCTTCCTCCCTCACTGAAGCAGGCATCATGTCYGCTGCAGGAGGAATGATATCTTGAAAGAGAGATTTTTATATCAAAATTTAAAGTTTGCAGCACTGAGTGCTGTCTATGGCAATTTTAAATGAAATTACTTGAGCGTTGTAATGAAGCAAAGAGGAATGAGGCTCCTAAATTTGGAGGATTTTCCTGCAACAAAATAATAATTTTAGGGAAGCTTTAGCCAAGCAGACATTAAATATAACTGATGCCTTCAGAGTTACCTCACTCAGCAGGACAGGAAGTTCTCCCCTGGGAACAGGTAGCTTTCCCACTGAAGTAAACAAGAGAAGAAAGGAAGAAACAGGACTGAGAATTTTAGCTAAATCCTCCTCCTGTGAGGCACTGAACCACTTGGGACATGCAGAAACTTGGCTCTTTCAGTTGCTGTGGTCCAGACTGTTTGATGAGATGTGCAGAGTGGCCATGGCAGGCTTAAGAGCCCAGAAATTCACTGCTTTTACAGACACTGGATGGTTTTTTTTTCCTCTGAGATATCTCATCCAGGGACTTGTTCTGGAAATTGCCATTACCCATCATATCTATCATCTGTAGGTGCTTCAAAGGTTGTTGGAAGTAGGATCTGACCAGGAGCCCTCACTCTTTCCAGATGCTTGAATATGTTGCAAGCAGCATGTGCAGTGAATTATGTATAATCTGTTACCAAGAATAATGTGGACTGCAGGGCAAGCCACCTGTTCACCACTTATTTTATAACCAAAAAACTCATTCCTACTGATAAATCAATTCCAAACTCTCTGAGTATGAGGCTCTGCAGCCTTGCTGTGGCTGTGCTTTCTGTCTTGCCCTCCATCCCTGCTTTCTGGGATGTCCTTGTTGATCCACAGTGTCATTGGATTCACTGACAGCCCATATTCTGATTTACAATATTCACTGGAACTGGCAGATTGAAGTGAAAACCCATCCAAAAATGAGAATCCAAACATGCAGCTGTCAAAGACTGGATTAATTAACCCATCTTATACAGTGGGGTTTTGTGTTTATGGAGTGATAACTCTGTCCTCTAATTCCTGGGACATTTTATATTCTCTGGGGTCCTGTTGATTGTCAGATTTTACTAAATTATTGGAACAGCTTTGCAAGAACTATTCTGTTCTTGTTTCATGTGTACATCAGGTAATTATGTAGGAAAGGCCTCCCAGCAGTGGATCCCAGCTCAGCTTCCCTGCACAGAGGGAGGAATGTGTCTGTTCCAGGTGCAGCATGGAACATCCCCATGGGATATCCATGCCAGGCCCCAGTGCTCAGCACGTGCCTTGTGTCCCTTGTTAMATCTCCAAAATCTCACACCTGACACTCTATTTCATTCACACAGCGTGAAACATCCAGAAAATCTCTTTCCARCACAATCCTGGGCCTCCACAACTCTCTCCCCCAGGCAGGAGCTTTGCTTACTGGCACTTCAGGGGATTTTTAATGAGTATCAGAAGCAGACAGTGAATGATGGTTTCTATCAGAGAGGTTGTTAGTGGAGAATTGCTTGGCTTTTTTCAAAGTAATGCTAGGCTTGTGCAATGCAACCTGTGCTGAAATTGCCCATCATGAAAAGATGTGCTTAACTGCTCAGTTGTTGGAGAAAAATAGGGAATTACTCAGACATGCCTCTTACTTCTTAGGAAGCATTAATAACATGCCTGGCATGATACATCAAGAGAGGGACAGGCCAGGAAATAAGCTTCTAATTATCCACAGAGCAAGCCCAGCCCAGCATGCTGCTGGTCCTGAAATTTGATGTTCCTGTTAGTTGTATAAACAGCAAGATTTAAAAACAAAGAAGGCAAAAAATCCCCCAAATCCTCGATGTTGTCCCTTGCAGCAATGAGTTCCAGCAGTGCCTGATGTGTGGTAGAACAGAATAATTCCTTCCTTTAATCAGCTGTGATTGTATTTGGCATTTCACTTAACTATGCCTTTATTATTGTCACAAGAGGGTAAATAAAAGCATCTTCATTGTCTCTACAATTACTATTTTTATTTCTCCTCACTCTCTACACTCGGTTGTTTGAAGCTTTTGCATTCTCTCTGCATGGAAATTTTCGTTTTATGATTTATGTTGCGTGTTTTGAACTCATTCCTTGTTCTGCTCTGCTGAATAAAGCCAGACACATGTTCAGCTCTGCAGAGAACYTAAAACATTTCTCCCTCCTTGTTTAATTCCACTTTAATGGAGCAGCAGTAGATGTTCATCTTACCTCCTCCTACACAGTCCTGGTACAGTTCTTGTGGTGGCAGTTTGCTTCCTAACATCCAGTCTGAGTGAATAGGGAATACTTTCCCTCTGTTAGGAGCAAGGAATGTGGGCTGAAGTGCTTCAGGTTTGTAGGGATGGATTTGAACATCAGTTCATGCTAAAATTAGTGAAAATGGAGTGTCCAGGTTCTCTCCTGCAGCCTTTTAGTGATGCACTAACTAAAAGRGCTTCTTTTTAAAGGCATTTCTGAGGGAAGAGCTGCTCTGACTGCAAAGTCAAAAACTGGAGATCCCAAATATTTGTCAACACAGCTGGCAAGGCAGGGGGTAGCTTTCACTTCCAAGCCCCTGTATCCATTATATACAAGGATCAACTGTCTAAACAGGCTCAGATTGAAGCTCCTCAGTGCCTTGCTAAATACTGTGGAGCACAAACCAGTAATTTGTTTAGCTTAGATTTGTTATTCTGGTATCCCAGAACCAACGTGTGGTTGTAGTGTCTTACCAAATTCCATATGGGAATATCCCATCCCAGCACAACCCCAGATGAGCAATTAGGGGTCTCCTTGATCATTTTAACAGGATCCATGGATTGTACACTCTGCCCCATCCCTTTTGTGGAGGTGGAGGCTTTGTGTTTACAAAGGAATGGCTCAATTGTTGTAGCTGAATTGTTCCTCTCCATTCGATCTTTACATGGACAATTTCAGGCTCTAAGTGAACCCAGACTCCTCTAAATGTCTGCAACAATAAAATTTGAGAGGTAATTTGTATTGATCAGTCTTTGCCAGTGGAGGGAGGATTTGGATTTACTGTGCTCTTGTTAAGGATTCTGTTAGCAAGATCTAAGAGGAATGGCTGCAAAACCCCTTTTTTCTGACTCAAAMAAGAGCCAGGGTGGGAGTAATATTGATTTTGTGATCTTAAAAACCACCATTTGTCTTCTTCATCTTTGATTCCCTCCTCCATTTACCAGTTCCTGCATAACACATTTAAATAAATACCTGRAACTAGGTGATTGTGGAGTATTATGGTTTGTTTTATAATAAATATTATCATATAGGAGTTGGGCTCAATGATCCATGGGAGTCCCTTCCAACTCTGGATATTCTGTGATAAAATTAGGCCCTTGTTAGTGTTGATCTGATGGAGTGAGGGAGGTGAAGTAATAAATGCATCTCTCAATCCCTGATAGGAGCCACATGTGTTCCAAATTCTGGATACAGAGCACACACACACACACAGAGTAAATATCAGTGTATTTTGGCTCACTTCAACAAAGGATACACAAAGGCTCTGGAGATTTATCCTGTTTATAGCAGCAGTTGCTGACCCTGTAAATCAAGTGTACAGCTTTAAAGGGAAGCACAGAACCATTTGGGATTTCAGAAAAATGCAGCTCTCACTCTTGATTCAGTACTTTACCAGCCCCTATCTCTTAAGCTTTCAGTCAATAGTGGTTCTTTCTGTAAAAAGATGTTCTGAATGTTGCTTGTGCTTTCCAGAAACAAGSCCGCTGTGGAAATGTTGACTGGCTCAATGCCAGGCATTGGGTTTGGCCCAGCTGGAGGTCTGACCATGGCACAGCAAAGTTTACACACCCCATCTCATCTGGAGATACAAAAAAACTGCACAAATCATGACAAACTCAGTCCCCTTAATGAGGTGGGAAATTTTGTTGGACCTGTTTTGCAAGTTCAGCTTCGTATATTTTTGATGGGGTGATTAGAAGAGACTTTACTGTAGACACTAAAATCCAGCAGCTGCTTTCTCCCTGGAGTGGGTAGAATGTCTCTAAACTTGTTTTTGTAGCCTCTCACCCCTGCTCTGTCCACCTGTGAGAGTCAGGGATTGTGAGCTGAGCTCTGAAGCCTAACCAGACTTAGCAGAAAAGATCTGGCAAGATAAAAAGAAAAGATGAAAAAAGAATCATCACCAACGAGCTCCTGAAAACTGGATTAGAGCTCCTGTGTCTCTTTACAGAGCAATAGGAGGGGATTTGAAGCTTCCATAAGGCTTTGAAGAAAATACAGCTTTTATGTTGCTGAGCAGGGAATGTTTGTGGAGGGATGGCAGGGAAATGAGCTGTTCACTGCTTTGCACATCCAGTGCTGCCCTCAAATCTTCCCAAAAATCTGAATGCTGCATACAAATAAATATCATTTGAAGGAGCCTGTGAAAGAACGTGCTGGAACAACAGTTTGTGATTTTCAGGAGTGTCTTAGGTCAATGCTGGCTTTAGAAATGTCTTTTCCTGACCTATCTGCCTGTCCCTGGAGAAGTTTTCCTCTGGAATGTCACATATCCCATTTAATGCTTGAAACAGAAATCATCCTCCTCTTCCAGTTTACCCAGTKGAAAGTGCTTCTGCAATTTCAGTTTTGAGACACTTGACTTCCCTCAAAAAAAAACCCAAAAAAACCCAAACAGAAAAAAGCTTTTTGAGGCCATTTCCTACAAGTTCATTTAAATGTCAGTATTTTATGGATTCAAATTTGKTTTTGTTTTACCCATTGTCTGCTAAACTGCAGTTTTTATTACTGAAGCTAAGTTTAGATTCTAAACCCTGCACTCCAGATGTGTTAATCAGAAATCTTTACCAGTATAATTGCAGGAATGTTTTTGAGATTCAGTGCCTGTCAACTGCCAGAGCAGTTATTGGGTGTTTTTTTCCAATTTCCCTCTTGAAGATTAAATGGGAATTAGCTATTCCTTGTAAACTGCAGAAAATATAGTCCAGTTTCTGCCTCCTTCATGATTCAAGGGTCCACGTGGAAATGATCCACGTGAATCTACAGAATTGTGTAATAATCTTGAATTCTGCTGTGTGGTGCACAAGCTGCTGAAAATTCTCAGTTTCTCTTCATTTCCATGCAGGCACCTTAGAGCAGTCATGGTAAAAAGTAACACAGGACATGGGCAAATGGCTTTAAGCTGAAGTGAGGAAGGTTTAGATGAGATATTAGGGAGAAAATCTTCCCTGTGAGGGTGAGGTRGCCCTGGCACAGATTTCCAGAGAAACTGTGGCTGCTCCAYCCCTGGAAGCGTCCAAGGCCAGCTTGGATGGGGCTTGGAGCASCCTGGGACAGTGGAAGGTGTCCCTGCCCATGGAATGGAGGTGGAACAGRATGAGCTTTAAGGTTCCTTTCCAACCCAAACCRTTCCATGATTCTATGATTTGTTGAACAGCCCAACCTCCTTTTGAAATTGGCTGACAAAGGAAGCCCCCCTCCCTCCCTCACACTCTTTATCTCCATGATCTTTCTCTCATCTATTCAGTCTGTGATTTCATGTGTTAAATTCCTTGCTTTTTAAACTGTATTTACAGTTATTTTCATGCTGGAGATGGAAGCATCTACCTGCCAAGGAAAAACTTGCAAAATATTGCATGAAAGTGCTTCACAGCCTGRTTGTTAAATTGCTTTTTAAGTTGCACCTTGTTTTGCAGATTAGAAAACAGTGGCAGGAGAAATAAAGCAAAACTCTTTGAAARGTGCCTTGATAAATAAACTTCTCCATCTTAGTAAAGAAATCTGTTCCACCTGCAGAGCTGATTGCACTGTGTCTGCAAAACATCTTATTGCTCYTAGTTCATGTTTATTGCTGGTTTCRGAGACAGTTAAGGAAGGGAAAGTCAGTCTGTTCTTTTTCAGCAGCTTTGACTTTGTGTGAACCCTTTAGACCAGGAAAGCTCAACAACATTCTGCTGAAGGCAAAAGTGCCTGGTACTGCTGTGATGCAAGAAAAGCAGGTTAAACATGAGCCCAGAGCTCTTTGCAGACATGGCAAATAGGAAAAAAGGAGCTTATTGTGAATTTGGCAGCTGAGCACTCTGCTCACTCCAGGGAAGTCAAAGCAGGGAGTGTTTGCAGAATTTTCCTCCCAGTCACCACCCTGCTGGTACCAAAGAAGTGAGAGCAGGGACTTGGAGGCCCCATGTTCTGACTTCCTTTCCATAACATTCATGACAGTCATGACTAAATTTGTTGGAAAAATCTAAGGGACTCTCTGATGAGTTAGGAATAAATTGTAGAACATTTATAATCTCATGTAAATAAACACACTCAAGCACAGAGGCATGAAAAGTTGCACTGCCTGGATTTTTTTGTTTTTCTTTCAGCTCATTCAGACAAACAAATTGAAACATTATCCCAGCATCCATGGAGACTTCAGCAATGACTTCAAGCAGCCCTGTGTTGTGTTCACTGGGCATCCCTCTCTCAGATTTGGGGATGTGGTGCATTTCATGGAGCTGTGGGGAAAATCCAGCTTGAACACTGTTATATTCACAGGTAAGTAAAATGCTGATATCATTATCAGATTAACAGTTCGTGCACTCTGGTTAAGTGTGGCCACATCCTTGGGGCTTTGCTCATTTGTTCTGGGACAGAAGTTTTTCACTTCAGTAGGAGCTTATCTAAATTAAGGCCCCAGGACTGACTGCAGGGACAAATGTAATTATTGTGCCATTTAATTCAGTGTAGCCCTGCAGAGTCAACCTTTGCCATGCAGAGTCTATTCCTGCCACGTCTGAGCAAAATCTTTGTTATGCACAGCAGTAAAATGCCTACAGGAAATTAATTTTTGAATTAAAAGCAGCTGGCTGCAAGTTAAACCCAGGCAAGACCTAATGGATGCTGGTCAGAAAGGAAGAAACTGTTCCAGGAAGAAACTTTTCCTCATCCCTTCTCCTGCCTTTTCATCATTCAGTGTTTCTGAAGAGGTTTCTGTCCTCTCTGCTGTCCCAGAAGTGTGCACCCCACACAGACCTGGCACAGGGATCTGAGCTCTTCCCGCCTTTGGGCTGAGCTTTGTTCAGATGGTTTTTAGCTGGCAGACATTTGTAGCTGAAGGTGCAGCTCTGGCTCATTCCCCAGGGGAGCTGTTTCCTTTCTCAGTGCTCAACAGGTCTTCTAAGTTCTTCCAGTTCTCTCCATCTGCTTCTAGTGCTGACCCTGATTAAAAATCCATCAAGGCCTTCCCTGGAGCTGAGGTTCTGTGCAGGTGTATTTGTACCCAATGTGTCACCCAGACAGAGCCCTGCAGTGGGCATTGTCCTGATCTGAGAAGGCAAACAATCATCCTTTAGGTCCTTACTCCTGATTTTGTGTCTGAGGAGCTCTGAGATAATGGGAGGTGTGCTCTATATGACTTAGCCAGGTAAAAAAGGTGTGGATTTTTGGATAAAGTAATTAGAACTGGGGAGGAGAGCCCTGAGGAACAAATCAAACCTATTCCCACAGCAAGGCTGCAATGGAGTCCCACTGTTAAGTTTACTTTCCTCTGGTTTTTAGTGAATAGGAAAGCTGCTGRAAAGCACAAAACCTGAAGAAAAGAGGGCTGGGAAAGGGTTATTTCCTTTTTCTTTCTTTTTTTAACTGTAGACTCAAGGCTAGTGACAAGCAAGTCCCTTTCACAATATTGCCACCAAAAAGTGTGACAGTATCATGATACTGCTAAGCCAATTTGGAGATATTTTTAGTGTATAATTAACCCTATTTAATGGGAGGGGAGATACAAGGGAGTTCCTGCAGGGAACTTAAATCCAGACTGGTTTTGTGCTGGGAAATGGTGCAAGGTACCACAGCACTAAAGGTACAGCTGCTGCAGGGCCCATCCCTCCTGACCTTTGAGGCAGTTCTGGAGACATGCCCTAATTACAGTAATTGGGTAAAATTGGATATGCATTGTCTCAAAATAGTGAATTTTACTCCAGTCAGGACTTCAATTAAGCCAGAGTTTGCAGAGCTTTGCTGGGGTGTGTGTTCCATGAATCCCAGGGGAAGCAGTGGCATTAATCACGTTGTGAATGTGCTGCCCAGGGTGTCAGGAACTGGCCTTTAATGGCAGGAACTCTTCCTCTGTGTCTTCTGTAAGGAGAGGCACTTGACCTTTSTGTGTGAGATCCCAATCCTTCAGTGAGCTGAGGCAATCGAGCACTTCTGTCAGAGCCTGGCCCTGGCAGCTTGTCAAGGCATGGAAATGTCATTCCTGACAACCTGGGGGTGCAGCAGGTCATGGGCTTGGAGGTTCATTCCCACTCTGTACTTAGTGAAACTCCAGTTGAGAGCTGCTTTAGTTGGGTGACCTTGGAGTGCACAGTGATTCCAGATGCTTGTGGGTGTTTTTTTCCTAAATTCTGTCTGTCTATGGCTTTTAGGGACTATCCATAAGCCCAGTGCATTATGACTGTCTAGTCCTAGGCCTRTTTCCTTATGGTTGTCTCAGCTGGAACAAAACACAGGGTTTAATGCTGGGTTTGGACTTGGTGACCTTAAAGATTTTTTTCCCAGCCTAAATGATTCTATGTCTATAGAAATTCTTAGCAGAATAAATTCTCCTGTTCTTAGTACCAGTGAAAATCTGAAGCACCTCCACTTATGCCACTGATTTCCATTATTTAATTACGTTTCTSTTTTAAGCTAAAATCTCCTGTGGATCTGAAAGAACCCCAGTCCATTGGAGCAGTGTGTGAGAGCAGATGATGTTGTAGCTTTTCCTGTGAAAAACTCCTGGKTTCTGGTAATTAGAACCTTTAAACTCCAGACCATCCTGCATTGTTAATGAACACTGCTTGTTCAGTCCACAGGAACCAGTCAATCTGCACCTTTCCAATCTGTATTGTAAAAAAACAATGACAAGATGACAAGAATATAAATTAAAGCAACCAGCAGCGAGGACCTGGCTGTGAGGGAACTGTGGTGCTACTCTGCTGGTTAGTGTCACCTGCAGACATCACTGCTGGAGCAGTATTGAGGAGATTATTGATTCAAAATATCGAATACCACTGAGCCACAAAGAAATTCTAGGAGAAGACACGGTGTAAAGAAGTCTCCTTTAAAAACCAACTCCCTGAGAGATGTTAAAACCAGCTCATGCACGTCACTGCTGTACAGTGGAAGGTTTTATAACTCAGTGTCATGCAGCAGTAAATTAGGAGTCTTGGGGGAGAAGCTAAAGACCTGTAATTCTGTCAGGAAAAGTCAATATGTGCCCTTGACAAGCACTTGCTGCCTCCAGACAGGTGACTTTGGGATTTTGGGTGGTTTCAAAACAGCAGCTCCTGTGTGTCACATGAGTTCGCTGTTGAGCCCAGCTCAAGTTGTGTTTTTAACATTCTAAATCTCCCYAGTCCTGTGTTAGGATTCCTTCCCTAAAATTTCTCCCTTTTCCAAGGCTCTCCTGTCCTTACCAGGAGTTCAGAGAGGCTTTGGACTGGATTTTATATGGGATTCCTAGACCAGAACTCCRTGTCTGTACATTCTCTGAACTGCTGATTGAGAAATGCTGAATAGGTGCTGCCTCAAATCTCTGTGTCCTCCACAACCCCAGATGGGATGGAAAACCTCCCTTCTGGTAACTTTTAAACTTAATTTTTACAATTTCACAGCACATCTCTGCCAGAGAACCTCTGCCTGACTTAAACTTTCTGTTTTCCCCTGATGAYTTTTGAAATGCCTTGTCATTTAACCCTAACTGATCATTCTTCARCTACCAACTTTCTCAGTATTCCTATTATTACATTTCTATTAATGGCTGTTAAACTTAACTGACATAAAATGCCATTTTTACATCGATATTTTTAGGCTTTGTTTCATTGCCACCACCACATCTGCTTTTAATACCATGGCTTTTTGCCCAGTGTAATTTTACTTCATGTTTGTGGATTCATGGCTTCGTGTACACATCCTTGTACAACGCTCATTTTTTGTTACTATTTCTCACTTTAATGTTCCCAGGCAGCTACTCTGACAATTGCTTTAAACTTGGGGAAATTATCCCTTTGACAGTTCCAAACATTTGTATCGTTGCCTGGTGCCGTGTTCTGCTCTCTCAGGGTAAATATCCCCACGTGGTGCTCAGTGCTGCTTAGCCAGCAGCAGATTTGGAGATTTTTAGATTTTTAGGTGAGCAATTAACTTGTCTTTTTGTTAGATGTCACACTGATGCTGAACTTCCCCTGGTAAGGTTTGAAGGAGATTTTTTCTTGCTGTCTGCATGAGAAATCCATCCAGTGTTCTGCTCTGCTGCCATGTCAGAACATCTTAGATGGCTCTTTAAATCTGGACTGGAGGCTTTGAATTTCAGTTTCCTTTAATTTCATTCTTTCAAGTAAAGCAGGTCCCAGAGAATTCCTCCTGCTGTGTTCCAGCCAGGCTTGAACTGCACTTTGCTCTGCTTGGTGTCCTTTGGGGCCCTGTGGTTCAGGATAATACAGCAGATGAGATTTTCATGCATCCCCTTCTCTTTTGCCATTCTGTACTTATCAAACTCATACCAGTTCCTTTTTTTTCCAGCATTCCCTTTGTTCCATCTATCCCACAATTATCAGGGAGATAGGGATGGCATAATCTTTTCCACCATTAGTTGGTGACCCCCAGAATCAAGAGGCTGTCTGTATCCTACACTGTGTCACCYGAGATCTACATTTGTCATTCACCAAAAAAAACCCCAGTCTTTTTCTGAAGTATTCTCAATGTTTTGTTACTCTCTGTGGGAGTAAAAGCCCATTCAGTGCCTGACTTTCCCCTGGCAAACCTCTAATCSAGTAATAAAAGAACCCTTGGTTTCCCACCAGTCTAAACCTGACTCTTAGATTCAAAAGAATATATATATATATATTTATATTTATGCTGCATTTTTGTCATACTGAAAACCAACTTGCCATTTGAATCACCTCACAAGACTCAAAATGCCTACATTTTGCCTTCCTTTACAGGATCTGATTAAAAATAAGAGATGATGGTTTTGTCTTGATTAAATTTGTTCTAAAAATCATGCAATAATGTGTTCAAATGAAATAGTATTGCTCTGTTGCTTGATTAAGGTAAGACTAATTGTGGGCGTAATTTTCATCAAATTAATTGAAAATAATGGGTGGGGGAAGGAGGAAGGGAAGAGAAATCTGTAACAGAATCAACATTGAGCAACAGCTGTGACTGAACTGGAATTAGAGAGGAATTGGGCCGKTTTTGTTGTTAATGGGCTTTGAGTGTTTTCAACTTTTCTCTTTCCAGAACCTGATTTCTCTTACCTGGATGCTCTGGCTCCCTATCAGCCCTTGGCAATGAAATGTGTTTACTGCCCCATTGACACCAGACTCAACTTTATTCAGGTGTCTAAATTACTCAAAGAAGTCCAGGTAATGAATTTGCTGCTGCCTTTTCTTATATTTTTTCACACAGCTGAAATTAAATAAATGAATTGTGGGGAAGTGTTGCATTGAACAAAAATAGAGACAACACCTAAATCCTTTTCTCCATGAAGAAAACACAGCATGGAGCTCTGCTTTAGAAGACATCTAA
Source organism: Cardinalis cardinalis (assembly GCA_014549065.1). Taxonomy (NCBI): domain Eukaryota; kingdom Metazoa; phylum Chordata; class Aves; order Passeriformes; family Cardinalidae; genus Cardinalis; species Cardinalis cardinalis. The sequence goes on along the minus strand of JACDOX010000154.1, from coordinate 230,669 downwards.
CAAAAAGAAGGTTCTTGGAGTATCTGCTGTTCCCCCTCCACTCTTTGTGCTTTAGTTGCCCATCCCATTTGTTTCTACTCAAATCTGCTTTCTGACTCATGACATAATTAAAATAATAACCAGATTTTTTTCCTGGCTGAGTATTTCCCTGTGTTCTATCTTGCTGAACTCTGAAATACTCATTCTTCCAAACCTCCTAACAATGCCTGCATCTCTTTGTCTCATTGTTCTGCAACCTGGCTTGTCACTGCAAATTCACAGAGCTGCCCCTGCCTGCCTTTGCATAAACATCTCCTTCATGTTACTGCTGATGTGTTGTGCTGTCTCCAGGGCAGCTTGCAGAACCACTGGCTTCTCCTTTGGCTTCCTTCAACCCTGCAGTGGCAACCAGACTGTTTATGCTTTCTTAA
>JACDOX010000154.1:207971-229050 GCA_014549065.1 Cardinalis cardinalis | reverse complement strand
TTTTTTTCTCTCCTTGTGGCAAGTATGATACCAAAGTGGAGACAAAACATAAATTGCGGGCGGGTCACCACTGCTTGCATCTCCAGCTCCTGGAGCACTTTCTGGCAGTGCTGATGGGAATTCCACCCTGTTTTCTTGCAGCCCCTGCACGTGGTGTGCCCTGAGCAGTACACACAGCCCCCTCCCACGCAGTCCCACCGCACGGACCTGATGATCGACTGCCAGCCCCCGGCCATGTCCTACCGCCGCGCCGAGGTGCTCACGCTGCCCTACAAGCGCCGCTACGAGAAGATCGAGATCATGCCCGACGTGAGTCCCTGCAGGGCACARGCATGCTGGGGGGTTCCTACTCACACAGCCAAATTCCAGCTCAGCAGCTTCTGGGAAGGTGTGGAATGGCAGAGTTGTTGTGGTTGGAAAAGGYCTTTAAGGTCATCCAGTTGAGCTGTCAGCCAGTGCCACTGCTGTGGTTGGCCTTGAGTGCCACTTCCAGGGGTGGGGATTCCTCCACTTCCAGGGGTGGGGACTCCTCCACCTTTCTTTCCATGAGGGAGTTGTTTCCAATATCCAGCCTAAACCTCCTCTGGTGCTACTTGAGGCTGTTCCCTCTCCTCCTGTCCCTGTTCCCTGGGAGCAGAACTCAACTTCCCCTGGCTGTCCCCTCCTGCCAGGGAGTTGTGCAGAGCCACAAGGTCCCCCCTGAGCCTCCTTTTCTCCAGGCTGAGCTCCTTTCCCAGCTCCCTCAGCTGCTCCTGGTGCTCCAGCCCCTTCCCCAGCTCTGCTCCCTTCCCTGGACATGCTCCAGCCCCTCAATGTCCTTCCTGTCGTGAAGGTCCCAGAAGTRTCCTCAGGACTGGAGGTGCAGCCTCAGAACTAAAGGTATTTGTCCTTAAGATGTCTTGTGGCTGGAATTTACAGTTGGCTCTCATMATGTAAAGCACATTCTGTCAACTGGAGAGCTAGGAAAGAACCACTTTAGAGAGATGATTTCACTCTATAAACTAATGGGAACTTAAAAAAAACATTGGCTGGCTGAGAGAGCTGTTCAGCCTGGAAAAGACCTCAGAGCCCCTTCCAGTGCCTAAAGGGACTCCAGGAGGGCTGAAGAAAGACTTGGGATAAGTCATGGAGGGACAGGACACAGGGAATGGCTTCCCACTGGCAAAGGGGAGATTAGAGTGAGATCTTGGGAAGGAATTCCTGAATGGGAGAGTGAGGAGGGGCTAAGCTGGAATTCCCAGAGAAGCTGTGGCTGCCCCTGGATCCCTCAAAGTGTCCAAGGCCAGGCTGGAGCAACCTGGGATCAGGAAAGGTGTCAGGATTGGAGTGGGATGAGCTTTAAGGTTCCTTCCAACCCAAACCATTCCATGGTTGTGTGATTGTGAGCAAGCAAAAACTGTGCTTGTTGTGTGAGTTGTCCTTTGGAAGACAACAAGGTGAGTTGTCCTTTGGAAGAAAATCCCATCCCACAAGACAAACAGTGATCTCTGCCATGTGTGAGGTAACCAGTCACCTCCAGTTTAAAGATGAGGACGTTTTAGGCAGAGCAGTTTGAATTAGTGCCCCAGGAGCATGGAAAGGATCCAGAGAATCCAGGAGTTAGTAGCCAGGAGTTGTCTTTCCGCTTCCCCAAATTCACTTGCTGTTAGAAATACCTTTCCCATTAAGGATCAGTTTTCAGTCATGGTAAGGAARCAATGAAAAGGCTCATTTGTATTCCAACAATTTCCATAAATGGTTAATTCCTACAGGCTGCAGGAGCCCAGCAGGTTAATGGATTGCTTGTAGCCATCTAAAATGTGGATTACTTATCCCCACAACATCTATTAATGATTTATTAACCCCATAAGTCAAATCCAAATGTACCCATATTACCAAGGGTGACCCATATTCTGACAGACATGAGCTTAAAATATTTTTTTGACAATCCAATTAGCAAAAATGTGTCCTTGGATCAAAGGTGACAGTGGCTTTTTGCAAACAGGCATTACTGCCCTTTAGAAACTGGAATATTGAGTGACTTTTCATTGGAGTATAGAAGGAGGAAGTATCCTTTAGTTGGACCAAATATGAAATGCAGAATTGGGCCCCACCCAGTAACAAATCCCTCAGCCAGCCCACAGCACCCACTGCCACCATTTCACAGCATTTCTGTGGGGAGCCTGCCCAGCCCACTGCTTGGAGACAAGGAGAGGGCTTTAATTACAAAACATGCTTGGCTGCAGCTCCATCTTGGCATGTATATTTAATTGTTTGGGAAATTTACATATTTATTGGATCCTATTAAACCTAAGACTGGTGAAACTTGGCTTCAATTCACCAGCATGAAACCAATCCTGAGTTCAGAGTGCAGGGAGCCAGCCTGGGGCTCACTGATTATTCAAATTCCACTGAGGCTTTGGGTTTCCACCTGAACTCTGAGGTGGAGCCTTTGTGTGGGAGCCTGTCCCTTGTGTCAGCCCCTGAAGGGACTGGATTCCAGTTCTCCCTGCACTTCCTAAAGCTGCTGGGAGGGAGGATGCTCTGCAGGGCATGTGGTCTCACCAACCTGGGGAAAGCAGCTGGTTTCTGTTGCATTCCCTTTGACTTGGAGAGGTCCAGCAGAARTCTGGAAAAAGGACAGAAATGGCCTTTTTTCCCCTCCCCTAACAACTGAAATCCAATTATCTTCACCCAGCAGTCCTAATTTCAGAGCTATCCATGCTCAGGGAGGAGAAATATCTTGTGATTGTCCATATCCAGGGATTCTTCAGGCTGATTGTTCAGCCTGGGAAGGCTCTGGGGTGACCTTTCAGCACCCGAAGGGGGGGACTCCAGGAAAGCTGGAGAGGGACTTTGGATGAGGGGTGGAGTGCCAGGACAAGGGGAAATTGCTTCCCATTGCCACARGGCAGGGTTGGATGGGATATTGGGGATACATTCTTCCCTATGAGGGTGGGGAGGCCCTGGAATAGAATTCCCAGAGAAGCTCCAGCTGCCCCTGGATCCCTGGAACTGTCCAAGGCCAGGCTGGACGGGGCTTGGAGCAACCTGGGATAGTGGAAGTGTCCCTGCCTGTGGCAGGGGGTGGCACTGGGTGAGATTTGAGGTTCCTCCCCACCCAATCCATTCTGGGATTTCCCTGGTACCAAAGCTGCTCTTCACAACTCGTTGCAAAAGCTGCTTGGTCTGTGGTGATGCTCCTGAAAAGACTCCTGAGAGCAAGGCTGTGCTTCAGGACTGTTAACAGGATGCCATTCCCCAGCTCCAAGRTATGCAAATCATCTTCCAAAAAAAGGATCTTGCTCCTTCTTTTTAAGGGAACTACGTGGTCCTGGTAAAAAATGGATGCAGCTTCCCCTTCTGCTGAGTGGGTTGTGCAAGACAGATTTCAGACATGATGGATGGGGCTCCCTGGTGTGGGAGTATTTGCTGCTTAATGTTCCCTTTTCAGTAGTTTAGAGTTTCTGAATATAGGAATTTCTGTAGTGCAAGGAAAGGGCATTTGTTTAATATGGGCTCCCACCAGCCCTGGAGTTCTGTGCAGRCTCAAGTGGCAATGAAAAGGGCATTTTATAGCTCCTAGAAACCTTGCAGTGGCTTGTTATTTGTCAAAACCATGTTAGCCTGAAATGGAATGATGAAATCCACCCTGGAAAAACCAGTAATTGCTAGATGTGCTGCAGGGCTGGGATTTGTGTTTGAAGTAAACCTGAAAGAATCATAAAAGAATGGCTGCTGCAGTGAAATCCTGACCAGGGCCCCCTCCTGACATCCCCAGTCCCTTTCCCAGCTCAACGTTCTGCCTGGATTCTTCCAGCTCTTGAAAACCAAAGGGTTGGCTCAGTGTGGCTCCACTCAGTGCAGGCAGATGCTGTGGTAGAGTGAAATTTCCTTCCCAAAACTTGCAGTGATTCAGATCCTGGCCTGTCAGACTRATGGAAATTTACTGCTGGACCTTGTCTATATTTCAATCACTTCAGCGAGGAGCAAAGGCAGGTCAGGCAGGCCTGTTGTATGATAATGAGATTTACACTCATAGCAGCCTTTGTTTGGAGAGAGTTTTTAACAGTCCCAAGGCATCAGGCTGGGATGGCTCTTCCAGGGATTGTGCAAACCTTTACACTTTAAATAATTTCTTCTCAGCATCTGCCTTTCACTTAAAAAAAAAAATTATAAAAAAAGACCGCTTCCTGGAAATTGGTTAGGCATTGTCTGCTCACAGGAGAAAGATGGGAAAATGGAAAACACCTTCTGGAGCAAACAGATAAAATTAAACAGTAGTGTCTGAGCAAATAAAGTGCTTCCAGTTTAATTACAGCTGAACAATGGTGCGGATCACTCGGTGCCCGCAGCTGACACCTCACTCAGGGCTCTGTGCTCTTCAAATACTCCATTTTGTGTTCTTCAGGACACAGCCCAGTCAGGAGAGTGTCAGTGTACAAGGCACAGCCTGACACCAAGTGAAATTATCAGAAAATATTGCCAAGAAAAATTAGGAAAAGAGCCATCATAATTATGGAGGTTTCATCTTGACTCCTTTTCCTGGCTTTTACCTGACCTTTCCAACTTCCTTCTGTGTTTCAGGGACTGAGTTTTGAATTCTGTCCTTCTTCCCACCCTCAGCTCATTTTAGTGACCCCACATTATCCAGTCTCTGACCTCTGTGTTCCTTTTTCCCTGACTATTCCCCCTGGGTTCAGTGTGCTGTAGCCTCACAAGAAGTAAGTGAAATACAACCTGGTTAAATGAAATAGAACCTGTTGAAGTGAAATAGAACCTGTTGAAGTKAAATAGAACCTGTTTGCTTCTGCTGCTCAGCCCTGCCCCAGCTCCCAGCTCACTGCAGAATTGCCTGGGGTCTCTCTCTGAGTTGGACCTCACCCTTTTGACATTCCACCAAAAACGTTCTTTCCCATCTTTTACCAACTTCCTTCACACAAAGCCAGAACCAGTGCTGATAAATCCCCTGATTTACCTCAGCAGAGCTCAGTGCAGACTTTATTTTCTCYTTAGAAATGTCTCCCACCTCCCTCTGGTCTCTCTTCTCTCCTGGCCATTCAGCCTGAGAGAGTTCTCCTCCCTCCTCCTCTCTTTTTTGTGCTTGGATTGTGTTATCCTTCATTTCCTTTGCCTTTTTTTGTTGCTGTACCTTTTCTGTGGTTGGTCCTACCCACAGGTTGTCCTGTTTAGTCAGGTGGAACTCAGATCTGCTTTTCTGCTTCCAGCCTGCCTTTGCCTGCCTGTATTAATGTCTAGGTTTGTTTTTCCTTTCATTTTTGATGGCTGGCTGTAAGATAACACTTTTCTAGCCAGGCACTCAGCTCTCTCTTCCCAGTCAGCTTCAACAACAACATCCCATCCTGACTTGACATTCTGACCCATAAAATGGTTACTATATTTTGAATATTTTGATTTATGCAGTTTTTATGTCTTTCAAATGACTCATCTCTTGCATCTGCAAGCTTTACTGCCTTTGCTTTGAAGATATTTCATGTCCTTGCTTCCCCTACCTGTCATTTTTCATTCAAATCCAAGCCTAATTTCTGCTTCTGCTGGTTCTGTTTTCCACCATCCTTTTTTTAACTTCCTCAAACAACTGTTCCCTGCCTGCTCCCAGGCTCCTGGGGAAGAGCTTCATTAAACAGCCATAAATCTCCTTCATTACACTCCTTAAACTGCTTTTTTGGCACAGGATTGGCAAAAACCAGTGGTTAGWGTTCGTGCTGAGTGGTCAGAGTGAGTTCTGGTGCTTGGAATGTCACCCAGGATTATTTCCTGGTGGTTGGCTGGTGTCTTTCTGGTTTGGGGACAAGGGTTTGGGGACAAGGTTCCTSCTGCTGATCTGGAGCCCTGGTCTAGTAGCTGCACATGGAACATGCCCATGGAAAAGAAGAGCTTTAATTCATTGCTCAAAACTGCAGTCTGCACCTCAGGCTTTTTTATTTCTTCACTGGATGCTGGCTCTGTGGAAGCCCAAAGCCAAGATCTGGGCTTTTGCAAGTGATAATAGCAAAATCTTYAGATATTCATGGTATGATTCTTTATCCACTGAAGTTAATGAGACTTTAAAATCTGCTCCAGAGAGAGCTGTGGGAGACCCGCAGCGAGTGACAGCTCTGTGAAGTTGGRGTTAACTCAGCAGCTGAATTAAAACCCTTGGATTGTGTCAAATGTGAGGCTGAAAGCCCAACAGGACCTGACTCAGATCACCCACTAATGATCCCACAGATGCCCTTCATTTCTGGGCTGTTCTCTGCTGGAAAAGCCTTTGTTCCTTTAGGTCTCAGTAACAAAATTCCCCAATTTCCATCCTGCCTGCAGTGTGCCTGTGCCTTGTTCCCTTGTGCCTGCTGGTCACAAATCCACAGGCACATTTCAATTCCCCTTTCACCCCCTGTGTTTGACCCCACATTTTTTTGTCACTCTGAAGGATCTGACAGAATTCCTGCTCTTGGCCCCTGGTTTAGCTGGGGTTGTAAAACCAAGGATGGATCTGTTGGAGACTCCTCCTGTGTCTGRCCTGGCCTGGCCATCAGAGCTCCTGGTACTTAAATAATTAATAAATCAGTAATTAAAATACTTTAAAAATTAAAGGCTAAGAGGAGGCAAGGAAGTAAGAGGTGAGGGGAATTATCCTTCTCTCCTCAGACCACACCATCCAAATKTAAGTGACATGGCAAAGACCATGGTTTTAATTCTGCTTACACTACTGACTCTACAGGTGCTCCCTGCTTGTGAAAAGGCTGCTGCACAGCCTTGAAGCAATTTTTGTCCTGCTAAAGATGCTTTCCTGCACCCAGAAACTGGATTTGGTGTGTGTGAGGAGCTGGGGAGTGGAGAGATGGAGGATGAGGCAGGTTCTCCATTCAGGTTTTGCTGAGGAATAGTTAAAATAAAAACCTCTGCAGGTGTGACCTCCAGGGCTTTCTCTGAACTCAGGCAGATCTTAAAATCCTTGGGCTTCTCTAATAATTGGCAGGGGTTTGGTTTTTTTTGTCCCATACAAATTCTATCCTTTTCAGGGCTCTTAGTGGGAATTGCTTCATACCCAGCAAGCTCCAAGGCTGTATTCCATCATTCCCACCTAGAAATGGAAGTGCCCTCAGGGCTCACGTGGCCAGAACCCAGCTGCAGTTACCAACAGTGTTTATAATGTGCCTCCAAAAACTGTWAGACTTGAAATTGCAGAGAATTTTGCCCCTGCTGTTCCCAATAGATGCTGTTCAAGCCCCCACTGTCTCTGATGGCCAGAAACATCCTAATTTCCAGCCTACACATGTTCACTGCTGGCCTGCACACATTTATTCCTAACATCATGTTTGGGCATAAATACATTTTCCCTTTTGTTGGTATTTTCCCTGTGGTGTTTATGTAGAATAATCAAATTCTCCCTTTGGCTTTCTTTTTTGCCAGGCTAAACAAGCCAAGATATTTAGTTTCCCCTTACAAGACAGCTCCTCCTGCCTTATTTTACCCTTCAGAATCTCTTACTTGAACTGAAATTACCCACAATTTACAAGTAGTTCAGATGAAATCTTGCCAGGCCCAATGTAGAGTGTGATAGCTCATCTCAGAAGGAATTACCTGATGCTTTCTGGGCTTGCATTTACCCTTTTTCATGGCCATGTCACATTTGTGACTCTCTTGGGATGGACTAATAAACCTGAACCCTTCACCTCTGTCCTTTGCAGCAGCTGCCAGCCCSTGGCAGAAATTCTCAGTATTAGCCCCATCATTTGCCTTCATTTTGTGCTATTAAATTCCATCTTGGTTTTCTCACTCCAATTCTTGTCTTGGAGKTTTTCCTCTCTCATAGCCTGGTCCTTTTTTCTGTTAAAGGTGCCCTGTAAGCTTCATGGGACCTTCTGAACACTYCTCCTCATTCTGTGCTGAGGTCATTAATAGAAACTGGGAGTTTCATTAATGGCCCTTCAGGAATTTCAGCAGCAGCCAGGAGTTCCCTGGGAATCTCTTTCCTTTAACCAGAGCTTTTCCCACCTCAGGACTGCCAGAGGAATCCACAGTCTGGGGTTTCCCATCTGCTTCTCTGGTTTGATCCCACCTTTCATGCAGAGATCCCACATTTATGCATTTGAAAATTTGAGTTTGAAAATCTGGAAAACACATTTAATGATGTAAAAACCCAGCAGGGCCCCTTTCTAAATAGACATGATATAATCTAATGTACACATCAGTGATTTCAGATCCTACAATTTCAGGGGATTTTAACTGCTGGTCACTGCTGGCTCCTGCTTGTTCTCCATATCCAGCTCACCTCACTCAGCCCAAACTTTGCCTCTCCCTGATGAGATGCCTTCCTGCACCCTCTCCAGTGTAAGCAGAGGTGAAAAGGGAAAAGCAAGGAGTTTTGGGAGGTGTTCCAAAAATCTAAGAAGAAATTACTGGARCTGGGATGTTAAAATACTGTTGTACATCCAACATGTCTGTCCCTAGGAGAATCCTCCAGAGAACCAAGATCATGTGTGCTGGAAGTCTGGTCCTGCCCTGATTTTATTCACTGATTATTCAGCCTCATTTTATTTTTACTGTGAAGTTTCAGGTCCCATCCTCAGGGGTTGTTCAGCCCCTCATTGCCAACAAGAGGATTTTTGGCTGGTGACTGAGGACAACTTAAACCTGGGGAGAGTTGTCCCCATTTAAGTCTCCAGGAGAGTTTTTAAGAGTGACTTAACCCACATTGTTCTTTATCAACATCTGTAGTTTGGCCAACAGCAGTGTTTGTGCTCACAGGGTGTGTGTCAGATCCTCTTTTGGGGTGGAAGATGCAACCCTACAGGAAAGGCTTCTTGGTAAAAATATCTTTGCTTTAGCATGGGCAGGCTCTGCTCACAGGAGGAGAACATCCCAAGCTAAAAACTGAAATGCTKCACACATCCCCCCCAGATTTCTCCWAAGGCAGTCCAAGTGCTCATCCATGGGCAGGGGACTGATTAATGTGGTGTTAGATCTCAGTGTCCCTGCTTTGGTGGCTTTCCTGGTGCCAGCATGTGACACTGGGCTCGGGGTAATGACTGGAAGGAAGACTYATTTATTCCTGCATGGTGGGGGGCTTTTCAATCTCACACACAAAGGCACAACAAGAGCCAGCCACTGCAAGTTGGACAAATTCAACCTTGAAATGAGACACGGCTTCCTGGCTGCCAGGAGAATTAAAGTTTGAAACCATTTGTGAGGGGAAACTGTGGAGTTGCCATAGCTTGGAGTTCAGACAAGACTTGCTGCCTCTGTGAAAAGGATTTCTTTAATGCAGCATTCTGGAGGAGTTCTGTGATTTGTGTGTGCAGGAGGTCACTTGAAAGGAGTGGAGCAGTGCTGCCTGGCCTTGCTGGGTGAATTACTGGATGTGATTAAATGACCTTTTTGGTTTGGGTCACTGAGTTTCTGTAATAAAAGGATTGGCTGCCACATGGAGAGGGCTGTGAGCTGGGGAGGAAATCAAAATGAATGCCTGTCCTACTGTCCTTCTGACTGTAAATAATCCAAGTGTTGCTGTTTAGCCTGTTTAAAACCTGCAGAAATGTTAATAGCAAAATACTTCAGTGGCAGGAGAAGACTTTGGTTCCAAGCCACTCCCTGTTCTTTAAGGATCTTTCTCTTCACAGGATTTGTCATTTTGCTCTCCATCAGAGCCTGGTTTGTATCGATCCTCCTCAGGAAGGTGGTTGGAATGGAAAGTGCCTTCGACCACTGGGAAGGCAGCAGAACTCACTGCTGCAAGTGCTGCTGGTTTTAGATCCCAGGAGAAATCTGAAGCAATGATTGTCATTATATTTTCATTCTCTTTGCCTTCAACAACAAACCATAAAGGCTGTGTTSAAATTGCCTGCTTTAAAGATCTTGAACAGAGTCCCAGAGTAASAGTGAGCTGAATTGCTGCATCAAGTTTGGATTTCTAGGATTCACCACAGCTGAATACAGACAGAATTTAGGGATTTTTAATGCAGCCTGTGTTTTTCCAACACACCAACTGCTTTATTCCAAAGAGCTGCTCTAAAAATGCTCCTGCAGCTTTAACAGTGGCAAGTGAGAGTTGCAGAACTTATTAAAACAACTTTGCCACCATCGAAGCCAACAGAAAAACCCTCTCAGTGCTTTCATGGCAAAAGGATTGGCCATCCTGGCACCTTGCATTCCCTTGGAGGGAAAAATTTCCTCCATTCATGAGCACTGTTTTCTGCARAATTCCTTTGGAAAAGTGGCTGGAAGAGGTTCTTCCCAACTGGCCAACTTCCTCTGGTCTCAGCAGGTGCAGCACTGCCCACTCCAGCCACTGCCAGCAGTGTTTGTTCCAAACTCCAAGCCAAAACTAGATTTTATGTCTTTCAGGGTAGAATTATATAAAAAGGCAGTGGAAAGGGTTTTGTGCAGCATTGTTGGAATAATTTCAAACTAATCAACAGTGGGTTGATTGAAAACATTGGGGGTTTAAGGACAAACAGTTCTTATTCCAGATATTCTGCAGTCAAGGAGTGAAAGGAAGCTCACTTTGATTTTTCATTGTCCATCAGCATCACAAACATAATAATACTGGATTAGACCACGAGTTTTACTAACTAAAATTATTAATGAAGCAATTTTCTTTTCACACAAGAGTTCTCTGTGTTTATTATGGTTTTTGAGACCAGCCCTGGTTCCTGCAAACCTCGTGCTGCTCTGCTCGTGGTGTGAAATCCACAATTTTGGGAGCTGGAAGGAGGCTGGGCAGGTCCGAGGAGCTCTCAGTCTATCAGTGGCTTTGTGTTTACAGTTCATTAGCCCATGTTTAAAAATACCACGCTGCCAATTTATCTCACAGCTGGGTTCATGCACATTTTGAGCTGATCACTTGCTGAACAAAATCTCCTTTTGCTTCAGCTTGCAGATTCCCTCGTGCCCTTGGAGATCAAGCCTGGTATTTCCTTGGCAACAGTTTCTGCTGTGCTGCATACTAAGGACAACAAGCACGTGCTGCAGGTACAGTCTAATGGGAAAGGGAGAAAAATATCCTTACTCTGGCTTTTCCTGCCATCCAGGACCCCTCCTGCAGCTCCTTCCCACTGGGGCAGAGCCCTTGGCAGAGGCTTTGCCCTGGCATGTGCAGRTGAGGAATTACACCCAGAGCAGGGACTGGGATGCAAATAAATCTCTCTGCCCCCTTTTCCTTGGCCATGTGCCTGGCTGAGATGAATGGGGAAGTGAGATAATTCCTGAAGAGAGGCTACAGATCATCCTGCTGTCTTCCAGAGTCAGGAACAGCATCAGTCAATCTCTCAGGACCGAGGGTTAGAGGAGAGAGATGGCCTGGGACATCAAGCTGGGGAAGGGACCATCTGCCCTCAGTTTCCCTGGAGGTTGTGCATCTCTACTCTCCCTTCCTGCTTGGGGAGGGACCATCTGCCCTCAGTTTCCCTGGAGGTTGTACACCTCTACTCTCCCTTCCTGCCACCCCCTTCAGGCTGGCACTGGAATTCCTGGCATGAGTGCTCTGCAGGGGGAGGTGATGTCCAGAGACCTGCCCTGGTCCCCTTTCTCTCAGATCCACGAGCCTGCAGGGCCTCACTGAGCAACCCTTCCCACACTGGGCAGCAGAGCTGGCAGGGCCCAGGGCACCTGGGGAGAGAGCCCAGAGTGGAAATGTCAGGGATGTGAAGGTTGGTGAGGATTTCTGTCAGAGCACAGCAGACAGGCTGCCCCCCTCTTCCCAGACAAACCATGGAAACCCTCAGCAGCTCTGGGAACCTTGGAGTGCTGCAATGGGATTGGTCTGAGGCTGCTGTTGTTCATTTTCTCCCTTCTCCACTCATTCCTGCTGCCAAATAAACTTAGACCTGGGCTTAAAATGCCAGAGTCCTCCTAAATGATTGGAGCTAAGCCACATTCTCATTCCCTGAGTAGTTTCTCTCTCTGAATTCCCCTGTTTCCCAATCTGTTGCATCCTTYAGAGTGGGAAATTTGGCTGTTTCCCACCCTGTTGCATCCTTTTTTTTCCCTTCTCACCCATCAGCTCCCTCCAAAACCTCCCCAACCTCCTGCCAGCAAGAAGAGGAAGCGGGTGAGTGATGATGTGCCCGAGTGCAAGTCTCTGAAGCCTCTGCTGAGTGGCTCCATCCCCATGGACCAGTTTGTGCAGACTCTGGAGAAGGTGAGGAGTCTTTGGTGGGATTGATTCCAGCAGATTTCTGCACATCTCAGATGTGCTGCTCTGGTAGCAGAGAGAGGGAAAATCATTTTAGTGCAACTTGAAATGGAGAAAGGCCAGTGAGTTGCTAAAGTGCTCCAGGGTGTCCTTGCAYATCAGAATAGAGGGAATTGTTCCCTGTGGAGCCTTGTCCTGCTGTGCAGGGTTCATGTCAGTGATCCCCTCCTGTTTGCCATGGAAGGAGAGCTTTTGGGTGGGTGATTTGCCTSACAGAACATTTGGATTCAGCAGCTGAGGGAGTCTCAAAAGCATTTAAATTTCCACAAGATTTGTAAGAAGGTGACCAAGTGAAGAACAAGTCCTGGAAATGTCTCCACTGGTGGAGGAGCCTCCTGAGGAAGCTGCACAAATTTGGTTGCTGCTCTGTGGAGTCTCATTCTCACCTGCAGGAAATAAAGGATTGCAGACTTCCTGGAGCCTAAAGGGGCTCCAGGAGAGCTGGAGAGGGACTTGGGACAAGGCATGGAGGGACAGGACACAGGGAATGGCTTCTCACTGCCAGAGGGCAGGGATGGATGGGATATTGGGAAGGAATTGTTCCCTGGGAGGGTGGTGAGGCCCTGGAATAGAATTCCCAGAGAAGCTGTGGCTGCCCCTGGATCCCTGGAAGTGTCCAAGGCCAGGTTGGACAGGGCTTGGAGCAACCTGGGATGGTGGAAGGTGTCCTGCCATGGCAGGGAGTGGCACTGGATGAAATTTAAGGCCCTTCCCAGCCAAACCATGCTGTGATTCCATGAAAGTCCCTCTCCCCCCTGTGCCTGGTCTCTCCCCTGTCCCAGTTTCCCTGAGCTGTGCTGATTTCCCTCTCTCCCTCTCCCACCCCAAATCCAGCACGGATTCAGTGATGTGAAGGTGGAGGACACGGCCAAGGGCCACATTGTGCTGCTGCAGGAGGCAGAGACCCTGATCCAGCTGGAGGAGGACTCCACCCACATCATCTGTGACAATGATGAGCCCCTGAGGGTCAAACTGAGGGACCTGGTGCTCAAATTCCTGCAGAAGTTTTAGCTCGTGGACATCAGGAGCCTCTGCAAGGAGAGAGCCTGGAGCAGCAGAACTTGGAGCTGTCCAAGAAGAGAGAGAGAGAGAGAGAATTTTGTGATTCAGAGAGACCAGAAACCACCTTCCCCTTCATGGAGGAGCAAGGGAGTATTTTTTAATATCTATTTTTTAAATCTTATTTTTAAGCTGTTTTGGAATACTTTGGAGGAGATTCCTGTTGTGTAAAATTGGGAGCTGGGAATCTTACAGGAGATGGGAGCTGCAGAGTAAATAACTGGAGTGTTTATTTACACCAGGGTGAACTGCTGCTCCCCTGTGTCCCTCAGCAGTCTCTGCCCCAGTCCTTCACCTTACAGAACTCTAGGAATATTGAAACAATGGCCTTTTCCCTCCCACTGCTTCTTCCCAATCCCCAGATCCCATTCCCTGCCTCTCCTCCCTGTGTTCTTCACGTGTCCTTCACTGGCACGAGGAGGGGAGAGCTGGTGAGGCAAAGATTGTACAAATAAAAATGGAAAAAAGGGGGTCTGGTGGACATGGAGAACAGTGGGAAGARCCTGGCCATTCCCTGCACAAGCAGAGGCACTTTGGAAAAGCTTTATCCTGTAGGAATTCAAGTGTTTATTGATGCTGCAGCCTCACCTGTTCCATCCAGATCTGTCCATGGAGCTCCAGGCCCTTCCCTACAGCTGGTTCCTCCTGGGTTCCTCCAYCAGCAGTGCAGGGAACACCTGAGGAAGACACTTAGGGGAGTCCATAAAGTAGGAAAATTCCTAATGCTCATAAAAAACCTTTTGAGATTTAAGTGCCTCTCTTTTCTACCTTCCAAAAACTTGTCCTTTCAGCCCCTCCATCTCAAATCCTGGATGGAATTCTGAGTYATTTATCCAAAGCTATCTGTACTGCAGACCTGGGGAGGCTTTTCCCTCCCCACATCACATATTTGGGGCCTCACCTCAGTCAATAGTATTGCTTTTAAAGGCGACCCATTTCTCAGATTTACTGCTGTTCATTTTTTATTGGATTGTTTTGTATTTATTTGGTGTTAAAAAATAAAAAGCAGAGTGAGACTGCCCAGGAGGGAGCACATCCTGTGGTTTATAAAAGCCTCTCCATGCCCATTGCACATCCTTGTCCTGACACCTTTGGGAAATGAAGCTGCTCCTCCAGTTCATCCCTTTGAGGAGATGCAGCTCTGTAGTGGAATCTCTTTGCCACTGCAGTGCCCACATCCCATTTCATTCCCAGGAAGGATTTCTGTTGGGCTGGGTGTGCAGATCCCAGCACCCACACCTTTATCCTGTGTGTGCCATGGCTGTGTGAGGAGTGGTGTCACCAACAGGAAAAACTTGGGGCAGTGGAACTAAATCCTCATCAAGGTTTGCAACTTTGCTGCTTTAGCATCACTTAAAAACAAAGAACTGGGATAATTTCACTTTAATAAACTCCAAAGGGATTATTCCTAACCCAGAGAGGCAGTGGGATAAGCTTATTTTTCTGCTGGTTACCTCAGCTCCAGCACTGATYCCACTGCTCCAGTGTCTTCCTTTTCACATTCCCAAGGCTTTCCCACCCTCCTCAGGGGAAGAAAGTAAAAATAAAAAGTTTTTACATTTTCCTTCCTGTCATTTTGAGCAGGAAAACTTCTCACTGTTCCATCAGTCCAGCAGCTGAGAGTGGATGTTTTGTTATATTCAGGTTGTGCGTGCTGGAGAAACAAACATGCTGGGAGGGGAATTCTTTAATGAGAAACCCTAATTAAACTGGAAAAAGAAGTGCTTGTTCCTTCTGCACAGGACAAACAGCATTTCTTTGGGCTGGGTCAGTCCTGCAGAGGGAGCTGTGGCAGCCCAGGGAGCTGCCAGGGGAAGAATACCATGGATGCAATCCAGGCTTTATCCAGAATGAATTGGCCAAAGGACAGCAAAGGTTCCTGGCTTCACTCTCCTTCTTCCAGAAGGGAAAATAAATCCCCTTGGCCCCCACGTGGTTCCTTGTGCCGTGGCCATCCCCATTCCCTGGATCCCACATCCCTCCCTGAGCTGCTCTCCTCATTAAACACAATTAGTGGSTGTGTGGCAAGTGATTAATTCCCAGTGACTTCCCAACCCTGTGCTCCCAGAAATAATGGGGAGGAAAGGTTAAAATCAGATTTCTGCTCTTGGATGGCTTTTATGGAACAGCTGTTCCTGGGTGGAGAGGAGTTCCTCTCCATTGTGGTTTCTCTCCATCAATGTGAAATGAAAATGAAAACAACTGGACCAGGTCAGTCAGTGCCAGGTCCCTGCCCAGGCTCAGTCACTGTCACTGGGATCTGTCACCTCTGTGGGCACCTGGACATGAGGAGCAGAGGGAAACTGGGGCCAGGTGCTGGATCTGTGCCCCACCAGCAGCTCAGCCTTTGGGAGGAGTGGGAATGAGAGCAGAGGGATTTGGGATTGGCTGCACATCATGGCCTGGGCAGGCTYGTGGTGGGAAAGGTGGGATGTGACAGGCACCATTCAACTGTCACAGGTGAGCTGTCACKTGGGAGCCATGGACTGTGACCCTGTCCCTCAAGGATCCATCAACTGTGACCTCATCCCTTGGAGATCCAYRGACTGTGAGTTCATCTCTCAAGGATCCATGGACTGTCAATTCATTGCTTGAGGATCCATGGATTGTGACCCCATCCTTCAAGGATCCATGGGCTGTGACACCATCCCTCAAGGATCCATCAACTGTGACCTCATCCCTTGAAGATTCACAGACTGTGAGTTCATCTCTCAAGGATCCATGGACTGTGACCCCCATCCCTCAAGGATGCATGAATTGTGACCTCATCCCTTGAGGATCCATGGATTGTGAGTTCATCCCTCAAGGATCCATGAACTATCAACTCATTGCTTAAGGATCTATGAACTGTGACCCCATCCCTCAAGGATCCATGGACTGTGACCTCATCCCTTGAGGATCCATGGACTGTGACCTCACCCCTTGAGGATCCATGGACTGTGAGTTCATCCCAAGGATCCATGGACTCTGACCCCAGTCCCTCAAGGATCCATGGCCTGTGACCCAGTCCTTTAAGGATCCATGGACTGTGAGTTCATCCCTCAAGGATCCATGGACTGTGACCCCAGTCCCTCAAGGATCCGTGGGCTGTGACCCCATCCCTAGAAGACCATGTAGGGGACAGGTTCTCCCTCAAGGAGCCATCACCTGGGGCCAATCACCCAGAAGAGGTGGCAGCAGGTCCTTTGCTGGGCTCCAGCAGGAGCTGGCGGCTTTCATGGCGCTGCTGGGCAGACTGGGAGCAATTCCAGTGAAATTGCTTTTTATCAAGGAGTGATCATCCAGAAGGGAAAATGGAGGGCACTTTGTAGTGCAGAGGAGTGGAGTGTAAAGCACTTCACCCTGCCCTCCTCCTGGGAGCAGGGAATGAATTATTAACAGGATTTATCACCTCTGTTTCCTCATCCCAGGGCACAAACTGTCACAGAGAAAYGGAAATGGAACCGGAGCTGTGGCTTCTCTCACCAAACACAGCAGTTACAGCAAGAAAAAATATTGATCAGGAGATTTTTACCTCAGGAGAAAATGGGCTCCAGCTGAGTCCGTGCCCAAGATGCTGCTGGGCTGGTTTGGGAGCCAGATCCCAAACCAACATCCCACTGCTGCTGCCAGGACGGGGTCCTGGAGTGGGGAATTCTGTGCCCATCCCTGCCAGGGATGGCCCTGCCTCCCTGCARTGTTCTGGGGAGAAATCACAGGCATTTGGGAAGCTGAGCATCCACCTCCTCCCTCCAGGACTAAAATCCTTTGGGGTTGCCCTGAAACCTCTCCTGGAAACAAAGCCAAGCACAAAGCAAGCCTAACTCCAAGGCAGAAGGGAAAAGAAAGGACACAATTCCCAGTGGGAGSAGCAGCAAGGGCAGCAGACACAGAGGTGAAAAGTGACAACAGAGGTAAAAAGTGACCACGGAGGAAGCAGCTGCTCAGGAGGGAGGGCAAAAAACAAAAGGCAGCAGGAAGGAAGAGAGGAAATTCAGCCACATGCAGGAAATCCAGGGGGATTCCCAGCCCTGCATGGAGGGGATCCCATGGCTCATGGCCCAGCTGGCTCCATTCCTCCCCTCTGCTCCTCCCTGCAGGTTTGAGGCTGGGAATCTCCTCACAAACCTCGTGGATCCATTTGGTTTTCCCACCTCAGCCTCCTGCACAGGAGAGGGACCAGGAGCACCCTGAGTCAGCAATGCCACAGCAGCTGTCCCTAAAGGTTCTGGGCTCTGGATCCCCGGGCAGGGATGGGCAGGTTTGCTTTAATTGCCTACAAACACCCACCCAAGCAGCAGAACTGGGATGGGATGGGATGGGATGGGATGGGATGGGATGGGATGGGATGGGATGGGATGGGATGGGAGTCCAGCTCTTCCCAGGGGCTCTCCTGGCCCAGCCATGAGCCCACCAGGGACACGATGGGGTTTAGCCCCAGGCACTGCCATCCCTGAGGAGTTTCCAGCATTCCACCTGCCCTGTGAAAACAGAAGCCCAGGAGATGCCTGGTTTTGGGGTGTCCCAGGGCCAGAAGCAGCAACAGCCCCRTGCTGGGCCCCTCTCCCAGCCCCAGCAAAGAGGCACCGAGACATTCCCAAGTTAAACTCTCCATTTATTGGAACCTTTTACAAAAAACTCAACATTGTGCTCGTGTCRAAGGAGGAGTGTTCCTTGTCTCTCAGTTCCTGTTGGATTTGAAATCCGGGTGCTCACAGCACCGTGGGCACAAGGGGAGGGCAGGGGCCGTGTGACACGGGCGGGGCCGGGGCCGTGTCACCTCGGTCGTTGCTATTTACAGCGGGAAAGGCCTCGCTCCGTGCCCCGGGGAGCAGCAGAAACTCTGGAACAGGGAAAAGGTGCAGCTGCCAAGAGCCCTCCCGTCTCCTCAGGGCTGGGATGGTGGAGGCCACGTGCCCCAGGAGCTGGGATGGATCATCCAACCAAACCTGAGCTTCRGAGTGACCCTGGGATGCCCTGAAAATCCCGGGAGAACGATGGGTGGGAGCAAGGAAGGATGTTTGGGATGGTGGCACTGGCAGGAGCACTCTGGAAAAGTGTGCTCCTCCCTGGTGGAGGGGCCTCAGGACAGCTCAGGTGCTSGCATGTCTCAGGGGCAGAAAGCTGGGCTGTGAATGCCAATCCTGTACTCCAGGGGTTTGGTGGTGTTTGGGGTGATTTGGGAATGAGCTGCAGCAGCTCTGGGAGGGGCAGCACCCACCCTGTGGGTGGGGAAGATGTTCCTGCTGGCATTTCATTTCCCCACAGAATTCCATCCCTCCCAACGCTGCCGCTGCCCAGGTATCTCCCAGGAGCARCCTCTTTACCCCTTCACCCCGAATCCTTCCCCTTCAGGGGCACTCAGCAAGGAGGAATTCATCCCATGACACACACAGAGATCCCACATCCTGTCCCTACTGCAGCACAGTGCACAGGGGGACCCTCCCAAGAAAAAAAAACAGCTTGGGAAAAGGCCAAAGAGAGGGAGGAAGAGCAGCTGGATTTGTTCTGCTGATCTCTGATCTCAACTGGCCTCGAAYTGAAACTCAGCAAGGGAGAGCAGAATTCCCAGCCTGGGGCTCCAAYCCCCTGAGCATCCTGAGCTCCACAAGGAATGCCAACACTTCCCATGCCATCCGTGCTCCCCCAGGCTCTCACTGGAATAACATTTCCCYTTGGATTTGGAAAGCTGAAGGCTGCTGAGCAGTGCCTGTGCTGGATRAAGTTCAGTCCATCCCACATCACTCCGTGCTCCAGGAGGGCTGGGAAGGCAGAGCTGACCCCGGGCCTGGGCTGTACCTGAGCCACAGCATCGCTGCTAACGAACCCCACTAATGAGGAAGGAATTAAAGCCCWGCAAGAGGAGCTGAGGCCCMTCAGGAATGCTGGAGCTGACACAAYTCCTGACAAGTGCCACATTCAGAGAATCCTTCCAGGTGTTCCAGGGCTCGCAGGAGTCTCCCGTGGCATTTTAAGGAGACTCTGAGACTTCACGTGCTGCATTTKAGGCATCTGATATTAAAACAAAAAGGGAATGGAAAGGGGGAAAGGAAACATAGGAAAAGATTCCTTGATCCACGTTTTGCTGTTGTCAGTGGYGCTGGTGAAGGCACGAGCCATGGGCTCTGCTGGGAACAGGCTGCTCCTTCCCTCCCCTTCCCACAGAGGAAGTGTCAGTGCTGATAGGAAAATCRGGGGAGAGGAGTTTGGAGAGGCCCCAAAACATCCAAATCGTGGTGCAGGAGGAGCACGGGCAGGGCTGACCTTGGGAACAAGCCCAGGAGCTGCTGCTGGACCATCCCTGCTCCCACACACCAGAGACACAGCAGGGGTGACATCCAAGAAAACCAGGGACATCGAAGTGACCACACAAGTGCCACCTTCACCTACGCAGCAAGAGCTTCTCCAGGCTGCTCACAAACATCTGGGATGTGCTGAGGGAGAACACCAAGCTCTGCCCTTCCCTCCTGTGCTCCCCTCATGTCCAGCTGGGCCTGAGGCAGGATGGAGCAGCAGCTGAGCTCAKGTGGTCACAGTGTGACAGCATTTTGCTCTGGGGGAGAGGAACCARCTCCAAACCCACGCTGTGAACCTGATCCCAGCAGCATCTGTGTGAAGATGGGATTCTGGGAAGCTCCTGTTGGGATTAAGCCTCAGACACAGCCCAAAGCCAGGCTGTGAGGATGGGCTGGGGTTAAGGCAGCTGTGCTGAGGCCCACGGCAAACCCGACACGGGCACGGAGCGCTCTGGGACGGGGACAGGGCAGAGAGGGAACTGCAGCTCTGGCACACCCAGGCTGGGCACAGAGAAGGGGCAGAGCCTCCAGGAGCCTGGAGCACCCCCAGCCCTGGCTGTGCTGCAGGTGGATCYTCCCTAAGCCCCAGACACGCTCCCTGTCTTTAGAGGATCAGCAGSACCAGGTGGGAAAGACACCGAGACAGCATCAACTGAACCCCCCTGGGCTGTGGCATGGGAACAGCACGGGGCCAGAGCTGGAGCCAGGCAGGACCATCCAGGACAACCTCACCCCTCTCCAGGGCTCAGGGTGGGGAGCAGAGCAAAGGGCTCCTCACCTGGTGACACCTGAGAGGCCTCAGGAGCAGYCACAGGGCAAGAGAAGCCAGGATCTGGTGGGTGGGAAGGGCTGTGCCGTGGGAGGAAGGATGGGGACAGCAGTGCTAACAGGAGCTGCCCTGATGCTGCACCCAAACACCTCCAACCTGGCCTTGCTACAGTCCCCTGGGATGGGCTGAAGGGTCCAGAGGGGGAAATGGAGTGGGGCGGGGAGGGAAAAGAAAAGAAAACAAAAAAAGCGCCTCACGTGGCAAATCTAAAACACTTTCATTTTAAATAACAATAATTATAATTAAAAAGAACGGCTGCCCTTGGCTAGCGAAGGGGCAGAGCCAGTGGCCAGCGAGCCACTCCTCAGTGTATGATCCATGGGTGTGTCCTCACAGGAGCCACGGGGTCCCATTCCCGTGGGTGTGTCCTCACAGGAGCCACGAGTCCCATTCCCTGTCCAGGTGAGCCACTGTGGGAAGAGGGAAGAGCCCATCCCAATCCAGGCAGTCCCATTTGCCACAGCCTTCTGCACTCACAGCCCACCAAAGCAGCCCCGTGCCGGCCTCTCCCGCCTCAGCTGGGAGCTGGCAGTGTCCAGCTCTCCCATCCTAGATGAACTTGAAGCATTTGGTCTTGTCGTGGGGCAGGCGGGTCTTGAAGAGGACCGAGTCGACGCGGAACTGGGTGTAGAGCAGGGGCATGTACCCGTACACCTTCACAAAGAAGTTGATGCACTTGTGCCGCTCGTGGAAGTGGGAATCGTCGTGGGAAAGAGCCTGGGGGCAGCCGGGGCAGCG
>JACDOX010000154.1:154515-207368 GCA_014549065.1 Cardinalis cardinalis | reverse complement strand
CCCCTGCCATGGCCAGGGACACCTTCCACTAGCCCAGGGTGCTCCAGCCTGGCATTGGACACTGCCAGGGATCCAGGGGCAGCCACAGCTTCTCTGGGCACCCTGTGCCAGGGCCTCACCACCCWCACAGGGAACAATYCCTTCYCAATATCCCATCCATCCCTGCCCTCTGRCASTGGGAAGCCATTCCCTGTGTCCTGTCCCTCCATSCCTTGTCCCCRGTCCCTTTCCAGCTCTCCTGGAGCCCCTTTAGGCCCTGSAAGGGGCTCTGAGCTCTCCCTGGATGCTTCTCTTCTCCAGGTGAACCYCCYYAGCTCTCCCAGCCTGGCTCCAGAGCAGAGATCATCTCTGCCATGGGCAGGGAACTTTCCACCAGACAGGGAACTCAGTCTGATTAWTCCTGTAATGTCAAACCTCACTTCRTCTGCTCTGTGGCAGATTCCAAAGGCTGAGCTTTCCCACTGGAGCTGGATTTCCCTGAACCAGACACCACCCACTTCCCAAGCAGAGCTTCTCCAGCAGTGCCAGCCCTGGGACAAGGCCCTGGCTGCTGGTGCTTTACCTTGATGGGAGGTTTCCTGGTCAGGTGGGACACCAGGAAGTTCATGGCGATGTCCTCGCAGTTGATGTACTCGTCCACCATGTCCCTGATGGCCTGGGGCATCACRTAGGAGTACAGGTAGGCATAGTACTGCAATGGGAAAGGGACAGTGTCCTCCAGGTGCTCCACAGGTGACAGCAACACGTGGGACATGTGGGGTGTGGCTGGCTCAAAACTCAAGGATCCCAGTGGAGACATTCCCCATAATGGAGTCAATCCCGCACTGAGATCCACAGCAGCAGCAAATCTCCCACAGCCACCACCCTCTCCTGGAAGCTCAGGAATTGAGGAATGGAGGTTCCAGCCCCCTCAGATCCTGCTCTGTGCTGCTGTGGATTCAGCACGGCAGGAGCAGCCACTGGAGATCCTTCCCAGTGCACTCAGGGCCAGGTTCAGGCCGTGTTTCAGTCTGGAGAAAGTGAGGGGCAAGGAGCAGACAACTCCCGCATTTGTCCTTCARAAAAACCACATCCCCCCAAATCTGCAGCCTCGGGTGGCTGTGAGCAGGAAGGGGCAGCCCTGGGGAGGTCTCACCTTGTGGAAGAAGGCAGCACCAGTGAGCACCATGGAGAGCTCGCAGGAGTAGTTGGAGTTGTAGAGCCAGGACTGGTGGGGGATGTCCCAGGCGTGGTAGCGGCCCGGGAAGCCCACGATGCGATCCCTGGCCTCCCTCCACACCCTGCAAACACACAACTGCCCGTGAGACACSGACCTGGCCGCCCACCCAGGGCTCCTGAGGGATGCAGGGGTCTGTACACAAAGGAGTTGGCAACTGCTCATCCAAGGAACGCCCAAAGGGCAAAAAGGAAAATGTGTTAAATGTGCCCCTGTCCTAGAGCACAGCCCAGCTGCTCGTGCACAGGGAAAGGGCTCCTAACCCACAAATCAGGGATTCTGTAGCTCACAAGGGCTGTTCTGGAGGTTTAAAAGAATACAAAGGCCAGAGCAGCCCAGRCTCAGCCTGGGAGGAGCCCAGCATCTCCTGGCCTCTTCCCCAAATCGCTGGGACTTTCCATCTCCCAGCAGCTCAGTAAAGCCAAGATAACATCAGCCTCCCTTAAGGAAAGCTTCAAGGCCAGGTTGGATGGGGCTTGGAGCACCCTGGGATAGTTGTGTCCCTGCCCATGGCAGGGGTGGGACTGGTTGAGTTTTGAGGTCCCTTCCCACCCAAACCATTCCAGGACTCTGGAAATTCCCTAATTCTGAAAAGCTGCTGAGATGCTGAAGACCCCGGTGTCTCCTAAGGGAAGACCTGGATTTCCAAGGATGCTCCTCATCCCAAATTGCAGCTCCCTGGGCTCTGGCCCCACAGGAAAAGCCTCCAGAGCCCTGAGTGCCTCCCTCACCCTGACACGTGCTCACAGTCCAGCCTTGGGAATGAAATCCTGAATTTTGCATGTGGAGCGTGGGATTGCTTAATGTTCTGCTCTCATCTGCAGCTCACGCTCCTCCAGAGAAATCCCCCAGGAGAGCTGCAACACTGGCTGCAATWATCAGGGAAAAAGTCAGTGCCTGATGCTGAGCTGGGAAACAAACCCAGCTTCCACAGGCAGGGGTGCTTGGCTTCCTTTGGATCCTTCATTCCCCCTCCCTGCTGCTCAGTGCCCAAGCTGTGACTCCAGACTGCATGAGAGAACTCCCCGTGCACACAGAAGGGTTTTCCCTTCTTGCCAGGCACAAAACTGGGCAGTAAGTGCCATTTTTGGGTTTTTCCCCTCATTTGGATGTGAGTTTCTCCCACAAGCCCTGTTCTGGGAGAGCTACAGGAGGAGAGCAGAAGATTCCCTGAGCTTTCCTTACACTGACAGAGCACAGATGTGTTTACTGTTCAGTCCTCCACTCCAATTAATGAAACTCCAAGAAAATCCCAAGGAATCAACACCAGCAGCAGCTTCCCTGGCTCTGTCCTCCCCCCAGCACAATGCAGGGTGATTGTTTAGAAAAGCTGGAAGTCAAAACCATTTATTTCCTTTCACTTCTCCAACATCTTCACTTTCTTATGAACATGATGCTTTTTCCTTCCCAGSTCAGCCACAAAAATCAGGATTTCTCTGGAGAATCATTCTGGGGGTGCTCAGAGAGCTGCCTCCAGCTTCCTCCTGAGTGGCAAAAACRATGCTTTTGGCCCCAAAAATCAAATCCTGGAGCAAAGTTTTGACAAAGCCCAGTTGCTGTGGGCAGAGGTTCACTCCAGTGCCAAGACTGCAGCAGCTCCTGGGAATGTGTTARCACAGGGAGGCTTTGTGGGAACGGGGTGTCTGTAAGCAGGGACATGAGTGAGATTAACACAGGGCACTTAATGACCTTCATTTGATGCTCTCCAGAGCTAATCAGCAAAACAGAGACCAAAAAAGGGGAGAAAACAGCCCAGYTTGGATAAAGAGCCTGGAATGGGGCAGGGAAGGGAAGCCAGGAATCCTGACGCCTCCTCCCTGCACTTTCATCCCTCTCACCCCTCATTTCTCATCTCTCTGAAGGAGCCTGGTGTGTTTCCAGGCATTTTGTGCCTTTAAATCCCCCTCCCAAGCAGGTTTTGGTCCCCCATCTCCCACCCCCAGGCAGCTGCTGGGTGTTCTCTGACTGGGAATGGCAGCCCCTGCTCCTTGTGGCTCCTTGTGGACCCTCAGTCCCCAGCAGCTCCTGGCAGGGAGGGAGCTTTGGCTGCAGGAGCTGCAGGAGCAGCTGGCACAAAGCTCCCCCAGCAGGAGCCCCCTCATCCCTGTGAGCAGGGAGATTTTGCCAGGGAAAAGTCAAGGGAAAGCTGGAACTGGAGCTGGAGCAGAACAGGGTGGGAGTGAGAGCAGCAGCACCTGCCTCTGCTGGGGACATCATCTGCCTCTGCTGGGGGACATCTCCCTTTGCTGGGGACATCATCTGCCTCTGCTGGGGACATCATCTGCCTCTGCTGGGGGACATCATCTGCCTCTGCTGGGGGACATCATCTGCCTTTGCTGGGGACATCTCCCTTTGCTGGGGACATCATCTCCCTTTGCTGGGGGACATCAGCTCTCTTTGCCTGCTCTGCTTAAAGAACTGTCACACCCCAGTGTCACACAGAGCAGAGGGTGGCAGCCACCACCACCACCTGAGCATCATCTTGGCCTTGCCTCTGGCTCATGGATGGAGTGAAAGCCTCTTGGATTTGTTTTCCARGCTCTGTCCACCCTAGGAAGCCACAGGCCTTAAAACCATTCAGGGACCATTATCAACACAGCAAAAGCTGAAGAGTTGAGTTAAGAAGTGTTAAGAAATGGGGTTTCCTCACTGGGATCAGGTTCCCCACCCCATTAATGTGTGTTTCTCCMAGGAGCAGAGCTGGGAAGCCACGGAAAGGGACATGACAGCCCTGACTGTGTCCCTGGCTGCTCCCTGAGCAGATCTGGCCGTGGGGAGGGGCAGTGTGTGGGGAGGGCTCACCTGAAGCCCTGACTGTGTCCCTGACTGTGCCCCTGAGCAGATCTGGCCATTGGGAGGGGCAGTGTGTGGGGAGGGCTCACCTGGAGCCCTGACTGTGTCCCTGGCTGCTCCCTGAGCAGGTCCTGGCCATGGGGAGGGGCAGTGTGTGGGGAGGGCTCACCTGGAGCCCTGACTGTGCCCCTGAGCAGATCTGGCCATTGGGAGGGGCAGTGTGTGGGGAGGGCTCACCTGAAGCCAAACATGATCTCGTCGTGGCGCAGGTGGGCGTCGTCGTCGATGGACAGGATGGCCTCGGTCTCGATCTCGTCCCAGGGCAGGAACCGGTTGTTCAGGCTGTTCTTCTCCGTGCGCACCACCTGCGGGGACATCAGGGACATCAGGGACATCAGGGACATCAGGGACATCAGGGACATCGATGGCGCTGCAGGGCACAAGGTGAGGGGCTGGGGCTGTGCCAGCTGTGGTGGCCCTGAACACCAGTGGGTGGCAGTGACATTTGTGGGACTGCAGGGCCCAAGGTGAGTCTCGGGTTTTGCGTTGCTGGAATGGCTCCTGAGGTATTAAAAGTCTTTTTTCCCAGCCCTGTGACCAAAGAGGAAGTCGAGATTCCTCAGCTCTGGTTTTCAAGGTTGTTTATTTTCTCGTGTCTAATACATTGTCTCTCTGACCTGCTGAGGTCTGTCTGGCAGGTTGGTTCGTGGCACGCTGGCCACCCTTGGGGTGGTGTTAGCTTTTTATACTGAAGTGTTAGCTTTTTATACTAAAAACTACGTGTACTTTATTTACAATAATTTTACCTATCACCTATGTTAGACAGTCTGTCTCTACTCTAAACCAAACCAAAAATGTCACCATCACAGCAGAAGGTGGAGGCCAAGAAGAAGAAGAAGGGCAGGACACACCCAGATTCCTCCATCTTGCCTCCTGAACCCCCATTCTAAATCCCCATAATTCGACTTTTTCACCCTGTGATAAATTCACTATCATTCTACTCAAACTCTTGTGGCTTGTAACTCTTCACACAAAGCTGGTAATGGTTTCCATGGGCTAAAATCAAAGGCACAGGTGTCTGACTCTGTGCCAAGGTCTCTGAGCCCCCTGCCAGGGTCTCGAGCCATCCAGGGCAGCCAGAGGAATGTCCTGGATTCTGACAGGTGATGGTTTGGGGCTKRGGCTGTGCCAGCTGTGGTGGCCCTGACAACCTGTGACATTTATGGGGCTGCAGAGCCCAGGGTGGGGTTTGGGGCTGGGGCTGTGCCAGCTGTGGTGGCCTGTAGCAGCTGAATTGCTGCTGGAATAATCCAGGGTAAGGAAGCAAAAAGAACCTTTGCACAACATCCACAGGTGTTTTATTCAGATGTTCASGTKCCAGCACCCCCACGCAGAGGGGCTGAGTYTGGGTCTGCCAAGGGGCCTGGGCTGACCCTGGCMTTGGGGCAGTACAAGGATGAGGCCAGTCAGGGAATAGGGAGGAGAGGCTCAGGGCCATAGGAACAGGCACAGGAACAGGGGAAGGAGCCAATGGGGTCTAACAGCTTTTTGAGGGAAGCTTCTTGTGTCTCCCTAAASCAGGGAATGGCCCCAGGGTCTCCACAGTGGCCCTGGGGTGGGGAGTGCTCCAAAGCCACAAAGTGTTGGCTCAGCCCAGCAGCAGCTCCAGCAATTCCCCCACCTCAGCCACACAGCTGGAAAATCCCACTGAATTCCTCCCTCTTCCAAGAATCATRGAACAGAATCGTGGGGCTGGAAGGAGCACACCAGGATCATCCAGTCCAATCCCTGCACAGACACCCCAACAATCCCACCCTGGGCATTCCTCACAGCATTATCCAAAAATGCTCCTGGCAGCTTTGGGAATGTCACCGTGCCCTGGGGAGCTGTTCCAGWGCCTGACACCCTCTGGGGAAGCACCTTTTCCTGATTTCCAGCCTAACCCTCCCCTG
Organism: Cardinalis cardinalis; assembly: GCA_014549065.1. Lineage (NCBI taxonomy): Eukaryota > Metazoa > Chordata > Aves > Passeriformes > Cardinalidae > Cardinalis > Cardinalis cardinalis. The sequence goes on along the minus strand of JACDOX010000154.1, from coordinate 201,407 downwards.
GCCCAGTTTCACACCGTTCCTGACAGCCCCATCCACCCTGGATCCTCTCCCCTGCTCTCACACTTCCAGCTGATCCAAAGTCACTCCGTCCATCCCACATTTCCCACCCCATTCAATCCCTCCAGTCCTTTGCCTGCCWCTGCTCTGAACAATCTTAATTTTAAAAAATAAGCCCAGCCTGGTGAAAAGACCAAAGCAACACAGCAATAGAATTCCATTAAGTAAGATTACATTTGATCCCACAAAAAAGCCCACGCTGAAACCATTAACAGTGGAAATATTTGTATCAGGATCTGTGTGACAGCTGGGATGATTAAATTCCCATGGAAAGCCAGTCTTGGAGCTTTCATCTGCTGACAGCTCCAGGGGGGATGGAAAACTCAGCAGGAAYGTGTTGACTATTGCACTGAAGAGCCATCAAAAGCACCAACAATTCACTGCAAGTGAGCAAACTGGGCAGCTCTGGGCTAGGGAAAAGCAGGGCCAGAGCTGAGCCAGCAGCATTCCCACCCCAGGAGCTCTGTGGTTCCATCAGGACATGGAAAAAGCAGGGACAATGCTGGCACAGGGATTCCTGATCSTGCTCCTTCCCAAGGTGGAGAAGCATCACAAAACTCAGCTCAGTGGCTGAAGGGTGATCCAGAGCCAGCAGATGCTCCCAGGGGCTCCTTCTCTGCCTGGGAACTGCTGGAAAAGAGGATGCAGGAGTCAGGGTGGGGATGGGTGAGGAGGGAAGCAGGAGGAGGCAACTCCACACTCTGTGTTCAGCTCTGGGAAGGACCTGGATCTGCTGGAGTGGGAAAACTCCAGGGAGAGCTCAGAGCCCCTTCCAGAGCCTAAAGGGGCTCCAGGAGAGCTGGAGAGTGTCACTGTCATATTTTCTGGAAAAATCTCTTTGCCCAGGATTTCTTCTCCTGGGAAGCTGAGAGGCCTCAGAGAAAAATGAAAACAATAATTATCTGATTTGCTTCTCCTGGGTTTTGCTGCTTTGGAATGTGKTTGGACATGGTTTATCCAACAGGTGATTGTTTCATTGGTTTCATGTGAATTGTTTTGACTCAATGGCCAATCATGGCCAAGCTGTGTCGAGGCTCTGGAAAGAGTCACGAGTTTTCTTTATTATGTTTTTATTATCTTTTAGCCTTCTGTCTGTATCCTTTCTGTGTTCTTTAGTATAGTTTAGTATTGTATTCTTTTACATAATAGAGTATCATAAAATAATAAATTAGCCTTCTAAGAACATGGAGTCAGATGCATCATTCCTTTCTTCATCTGGGAACCCTGCAAATACAAGAGGAGAGGGACTGGGGACAAGGCATGGAGGGACAGGACACAGGGAATGGCTTCCCACTGCCAGAGGGCAGGGATGGATGGGATATTGGGAAGGAATTCCTGGCTGTGAGGGTGGGGAGGCCCTGGTAGAGGTTTCCCAGAGCAGCTGTGGCTGCCCCTGGATCCCTGGGAGTGTCCAAGGCCAGGCTGGACAGGGCTTGGAGCAGCCTGGGATAGTGGAAGGTGTCCCTGCCCATGGCAGGGGGTGGCATGGGATGATCTTTCAGGTTCCTTCCCTCCCAAACCATTCTGTGATGAATTTCCAGCCTGCTTTGCAATAAACTGTGTGGGATAAAACCCCACCTGCTGTATAAATATGGGTGATCCCACACATTAAAGTGATTTCATTTTTTTGGTGTGATTGATCAGTCTGGAACAGAACAGCTCCCATTCAGGTGGTGATGAAGCATCTCCAAAAAGKGCAGAAGACCCTGATCTTGACATTGAGCCCATGCAGCTGAGAGAGGAGGGAGGAGCTGGAGCTGGCCACAGCAGCAGGGGTAACATGGGAGCAGGTGAAGGAGCTGTTCAGGCAGGGAAGGTGCATTTGGAGCTGGTTAATTTGGCCACGTGGCACTGATGAATGTCMCTGAACCCTGCTCAGATGCAGCAGCCAGGGCTCCCAGGCTTCTCTTGGCTTCCCTGATGTGAACTTCCYGCTGTCCCTGGGTTGTGAAGGGTCCCTGGAAGCATCCAAGGCCAGGCTGGAGYAGCCTGGGATGGTGGGAGGTGTCCCTGTCCATGGCAGGGGTAGGAYGAGATGGGCTTTAAGGTTCCTTCCCACCCAAACCATTCTGGAATCCCCATGAGCCTCCTGTGAGCTCCAGGGCAGAGCAGCTGGCACTGGGAGAGCTCTGCCAGGAGGGTCCTGTCCCCACCTGCAGGCAGCCAGAGGGGCAGARTCCCCCCTTCCYCTCAAACACCAMCCTTGCTCCTTGGGAATTGTCTCCCTTCAGCTCCCACCCCCTGCCCTGCTGGGCCTCACCCCCAAAGAGCCCAGAGGTGCCATCACCAACCCTCTCTCTGTCCTTTTTCAGACCCTGAGGTCTCCATTTCTCCCCCAGCACTGCTTCTCCTGCCCTTCCATCACCTTCATGACSAACTTTGCCACAACTTTGTTCCTTCATGGTCTCGAGCCAAGAGCTCTGTCAAACCCCAAGGAAAGATGTTCCCTCAGCAGCTCTCCTTCCCAAGGAGATTCAAACAGTGAGGAGGACACAAAATCAGCCAGAGMACAACAAGAGAGACCCCAGCCCACCAGCAACCCCACCTCCCCTCATAGCAGGGGCTCCAAACTCATAGAGCAGAGCACCAGTGGTGGGATCTGCACCAAATTCCAACTCCTCCAGACTCAAACCCACCTCAGACTCTGCCCTGCTTGCCTTATTTTGGTTATTTTTGACTTTTGTTTGGGATTAATTCTCTTTAAAAYGCTTTGCTATCAGCTAAAAGGCCCAGAGATCAAAACCATGAACCTCCTGAGAAKTTTGCAAAGTTTGGAGACACCTAAAATGCCTCCAAGCACCCAACAGACCCATCAGAAGCTTCTTCTCCTTTTAGAAAATCAGTTCCAGGTGATTCAGTTCCACAACCTGGGATTTGTTTGATCTGAGGAGCACAAAACCCCACAAATCCACGACATCCATTTCCTGCCAGTGTTTTGTTGTTCACAGACACGCTGGACAAATGGATCTTAAAAAAACCTGATAGAAAACTAAACCAGAGCACAAATCCAGAGCCCGCCCAGCAATAATGTCCTTTTACCAATACTTTAAAACWCGTTTTTATACATAAACACACCAAAAAAAGCAGCAAAATCAATGCCTTCCAGCAATCTCCCTGCTGGTGAGGCTTCATGCTTAAGCTTTAAATTAAGTGTCACATATCATTTGATGGTGAAAACATGAGGAATGCCCGTGCCCTTGGAGAAGTTTTGACAGCTCAGCTCAGTGAACTGGATTGATTCCTGGGCAAAGAGCAAACTCTGCAAGAACCCCCGTGCCTCATTGCTCATGTCAGGTCTCTGTCAGGGGAAAAAAGCCTGGAGGATGCCCTTAGGAGAGCTGGGTGGTTTGGGGGGACAGCAAATGAGCTCTCATCTTTGCCAAAGTGAGAGATTTACCCAAAAGGGCTGGGAGAAGAGAGCAGGGTGGGGTGGGGACACCACGAGCTCCCTCTGCTCCACTGAAAACAGGACTTGGATCCTSYCYATGCAGAAAGGGTTAACTCATCTSCTGGATCAGAAAGGGTTAACTCATCTSYTGGATCAGAAAGGGTTAACTCATCTCCTGGATCAGGAGTTCTTGGTTTTCCCAGCTTTTTGCCCTCACCCCTGGATCAGGGATTCTTGGTTTTCCCAGCTTTTACAGAGATAGGGCAGCTGAGAGGCTTTTAAAATGATTTTATTCCATTTTCAGTCTCAATGAAAGGTGAGACACAAGAGATGTAAAACTCAACACCATTCCAGCAGAAGCCACCCCATTTCCTGGTTACCTTAGAAATGTTCCCCAGCTTTTGCCACACAAAACTTTTTATTACTTCTAACACCAATCACCTATATTTTTACCCCACAATGCATCTCTCACACTTCTAATTCTCTAAAATATCTGGTCTTTTTGCAAAGCCATATTTTGAAATTTGTTGGAACTTGTTCCTGGTTCAMTCTCTCTCTCAACAATGTCATCTCTATTCCATGGCCTTCCTAAGGCAGCTCACCTTATCTCAGAGTTTGCATCCAGATGTACAAAACTGTGTGAGCTTTCAGTCGGGTTTTAAAATTATTTATAAATCCATTTCTCACAGTGGGTGACCAGTCTGAGCAGCCCAGGCTTGGAACTTKGCTCCAGAGGTGCCACCATTGTTGATCTTCATCCCACCCACATCCTCCTCCCACCTGAGCAGGTCACTTCCCACCCTCCCTCCTCTCTGCCAAGGCTTCTCCAGCTCTCCCATGAGCACACGTGGGGAAGAAATCAATTAAAAATCAGCCAATTGAGGCTTAATAGAGGTCAGGGAGGGCTCTGTTGGAGGATTTTGGGAGATGGCAAGCTCTAGGAAAAGGGAACAACGAGTYCCAAGTATCCCTGAAGCCACCCTGTCACATACATTCATTTTCAACTCCTGAATTTTTAATTTTCATCCTTTATTTTCAACTCTGAATTTGGCCAAATCCAGACATGTTTTGATTAGGAGAGTTGCCTGGATTGGCATCTGAGACTCACACACTGAGATGCACCAGAGTCCCTCCCCTCTACACATCAGGCCCAAGGGCTGGGATTATTGACAAGACTCCCTGGAAGGAGGGATGGGTGTGCAGATCCATAAACTGAATAAATCACATTCTTTATTCCCATGGCTGGCTCCACTCCTGCTCCCCCTGCAGCTGAGGTGTGAGATCAGACTGGCACTTGCTGCTCTGCAAATGCAACCAGAGATGGGCAGGAGGAAGACAACAACTCTGCCTGGTGCCACCAAACAGCATCTCCTGGAAGCTGGGTCATTTTTTGGAAGTGAAGCTCTCAGAAYGAGTTTGCACTGAGCCAAGCAACAAATGTGGGGTGTGAGACAGGGACAAAGCCTCAGGCTGGGTAAAGAGGAGGAATTTCCTCATGGAAAGGGTGGTTGGGCATTGGAAGGGGCTGCCCAGGGAGGTTTGGAGTCCCCATCCCTGCAGSTGTCCCAGGAAGGGCTGGGTGTGRCACTCGGTGACAAGGTGGGGATGGGTCACAGGTTGGACTTGATGGCCCTGAAGGATTYTTCCAGCCTGAATGATTCTGTGATTCTGATCATTCCAGCCTGAATGACTCTGTGATTCTCACAACATCCTGGCTCCAGCAGGAATTCTGGCACTGGGCAAGGCTCCATATGGAAACTACACCCCTGAGGTTCCCTTTGCTTTGGTCCTGGTGTCTCTGAGCTCTGTCTCATTTCATGGAAGGAGAGAAGAGGCCAATCCCAGGCACGCTGGCTCCATGACAAGCAGCCAAGGACAGGTGCCAAGGAGAAGCCAAGGGAGCTCTGTCATCACCAGAGATGCCACCCAAAACCTCTGCAGCCCGTTCCCAGTGAGGTGACATTGGAGTAAATCCCGTGAGCCYGAGCACGGCCACATTTGAACTCGATTTTCCCAGTGTTTTATCACTACCTGTTCTGGGCAAGCTGAGCTGCTCCACAAGAGCTGGCAGGGTCACTGTGGCTCTCAGCCCAGACCTCCAATCTGCTTGGCTGCCCCTACCAAGGACAACCATGGTGGTGCYTATTGAAGGTTTCCAAGTGCAGCCTCACACCCGGCGGCGCTGGTGTCCCGCCCTGCCCACGCAGAACCTTTTCCCTCCTGCCAACCTCAACTCYCACCATGAGAAAACCCTCAGAGGACAGAAATTCATCCAGCTCCTGCTGGCCAGCATCCTGCTTTCCAAAGCCAACAGCACAGATCCAGGCCTTTGGCTCAGCCAGGAGTTCTTCATTTCATGAGAAATAAAATAATCTGGCCTCACTCGATTCTATCAACGCGAGGCTCCTCCAGGCACACTGCCAGAGCCTCATGGGCAGGGAGGAGATGGGATGCCAGCATGGCACTTCCACCAGAGCCAAGCCTCTGGGATGATGCCTTTCCTCCATAAAATCATGCTTTTTTTCCCCAAGACAGACCCAAAAACTCGAGGAAATGAGTCTGGCACAACAGAGGGCTCCAGGGCGTTTGTGGCAGCTCTGGATGAGCTGCAAATCCAGCAGGAATTGCTGCCCTGCACTCTGACACTGTGTGAGCAGGGTGTCAAAGCTCCTCCCAGACACACTGCCAGATCTGAGCAGGCTGGCATTTTGTAGAAAAAAAAAATAGATGTTCCTTTGTGTTTGTGATAATGAATGTTTAAAAAACCTGGGATGCAGAGGTGAAGTCGCAGATGCACAAGAAGCAGCTCTGAGGTGTTTGGTAGGACAAAGGTATTTGGGTGTTACCCTGGGGTTAACACACTCAGATCCTGATAAATCAATAAATGGGAATGGCTGGGACCTCAGCTCCTAAAGGCACATCCTGAGGCAGAKCCTGGATCCTCCTGCATCCAGCCAAAGCCACAGGGGATGTGCTCCTCTTGTGACTGGTCTGTCCTCACCAACCACCCTCACCATTCCCAGCTGGTTCCCAGCTTTGTTCCAGGACTGGATGAGTCCCAGGACGTGCTTGGATGGAGCTGTAGTGTCCAAGGGGGACATCAGTCCCCACCCATCCCAAAGAAATCCTCTGGATTTTCAAAAAATTCCATTTATCTGAGCATCCAGCCCAACCCTGACACTCTTAGCAGGATGTTTCCTCACTCATGCATTGCCTGAGGAGCTGTCCCTGGTTTTTACAGCGGTTTCCCCTGGCAATTCTTCACCTTCTTGTTTTCCCTCTAATCCTGCCTTGTAAAGATGGATTGGGAAGTTCCTGTTATCCCCTTCTCATGTATTAATTATTCCCTGCTCCTTCCTCTTCACCTTGAAACAGCCACAGCCCCTSCTTTATGCCCTGAACCTCCAGCTTTGCTACCTCTGACTTAAAGCATTTTCAAACTTTGAATTAAAAGGATTTATAGACTATTTTAAGACTCATCTCCAGAGGTATCAGAAGGGTATTTAGCTCCAAAGCCATCCAAAGGCAGCGCAGGCTGAATGTAAATTGGCAAAACAGAGGCATTTTAAAAATACGTGTAATTAAATAATGCAACATAAAACCCAGCATAAATTATCCCCTGCTGAGAACAAAACCACACAGGAAGATACCAYGGAAAGGCTCTTTTTATGATGCTGTGTCCATGCACAGAACATGTGCAAACACTTGGTCTCCCTTTAAACTCCTCAGCTGAGATCAGTGGGTCGCTCGTTTCTGAGAGGAGCAAACAGCTTGAGATCCAAATAAAACTGATTATTTATTCATTTTCATACAGGAGCAGCTGTGCATCTTCCCAGAGAAAGGAAAGGAGAAGGATGCTCCTTTTAACATGAAAGAGATGCAGATACTGATTTTTATTCTCTGTGTGTTGCTGTTAGCGGCTGCGCAATTACAGATGCMCATGGAGCTGGTTGTCCAATTAGATTTATTTTACAATTAATTGTAATTATCTGGCTCAAAGAAGGTCCCTGGGATAACACACTGTCATGTCCCAATACTTCCACTGCTGCAGCTCATTCCCTTCTCAACTTCCCGAAATTCCTGTGTGTGCTTTTCATGAAAGCTCACAGGGAAAAACTGCAGAGTGCAAAGCTCATGATCCAACTTCCACTGGCAGGTCTGGGACCACGAGCCAGATTTATGAGCTGCTGTTTGCTGTGAAGCCAAAAAAAAGTCATTTCAAGAAGAAAGAGCTCACTCTTTTGGGAGTTTTGMTACTGATAACCCAAATTTTTAGTTTGGTGGGTTKTTTTTTTTTTTGCAGYGGAATGGGCAATTCCCAAAGGTGTCATCATGGAATCACAGAATCATTAAAGATGGAGAGATCAAAGGGGATCAAAGGATTAAGCCATGATCCACACCCAGCTCATCCACGTGTTCTAAAACCCCCTCAGGGATGGGGACTCCAGCCCTGCCCTGGGCAGTTCCAATGTCTGACCATCCTTTCCATGGACAAATTCCTCCTGATGTCCAACCTGACCCTCCCCTGGCACAGCCTGAGGCTGTTCCCTCTCCTCCTGTCCCTGTTCCTGGGAGCAGAGCCCGAACCCCCCTGGCTGTCCCCTCCTCTCAGGAGTTGTGCAGAGCCACAAGGTCCCTCCTGAGCCTCCTTTTCTCCWGGCTGAGCCCCTTCCCAGCTCCCTCAGCCATTCCTGGGGCTCCAGCCCCTTCCCCAGCTCCATTCAATTCCCTGGACAAGCTCCAGCCCCTCAATGCCCCTCTTGCCACAACGGTCCCCAAACTGAACCTGGCATTGGAGGTACCCCAGCAGGTGCCACCTGTGATGTCCTGACAGATGTCACTGTTCTTTCTCCATTCTCTCAAGCTGCAGCTGGATGAACCTGGCTGTTTTCACCTGCCAAATCCTGTCTTGGGATTCAAGGCCTGAAAATTCCAATGGAATTCTGCCCAGTCCCAGATGCCRGGGCTGAAACACCCCAGGGTGACAATGGATGGCAGCAGGAGTGTCCCCAGCATGGACTCAGCACCAGCAGGACATCTGTACACTGTTATTTGTCWACTCTGAACTTCATCCTCTGTGCCTCTTCTTCCTCTCCAAATACCCCTTGGCTGCTTTAGTGGCAATTTTAACAGCAAAAAGGTTGTTCTGATGAAATGGGGACACCTTCCTCACAGTGCCCGTACCAAACCCACCTTGCTAACATCAGGTAAAACACAGAGATGCCATTTGGGACCTCTGCTGATAAAGAGAACACACAAAGACACAGAAAGAGGGCTGGCAACAAATCCAACCCCCCTGCTTCAGATTGGACCCAACTCAGAGCCCTGGGATTGAGCAGGAGTTGGGCTGGGCCAGCTGCAGATCCCTGGAGCAGAGAGAGCCTGAGGAGCACATGAGTTTGGAGTGACCCCTGCTCTGAACTGGCTCCCATCTCCTGGATCTGTTTTGGGAATCACAGGGAAGCTGCCACTGCACCAGGCAGGGCAGAGCTGCACAAGGAACTGACTGGGAAAGCCTGGCCTTATTTTGGCAGAAATATTCATTCTCCCTGCCTGCCTCACTGTCCCAGTGGAGCGCTCAGAGCTGYGTCAGGCCAGGTAGGAGCTCCTTGTTGTCCTTGGAAGAGCCAAAGGAAAGCCTGGAACAGCCAACAAGAGCCCAAGAACCACTCACAGGCTGCAATTCCCCAATCTGACTTCAATAAACAATCAAAACCACAAAACTTCTAAAGTATGAAAGGCCAGATCTCCCTCAGCCCATCACCAGCTCATTCCTGCACTTGTGATTTCCCTGGAAAAGGCACATTGCCAGCCCCCTGATCCCTGCTGAGAAGTCTGGCAGCAAACAGACTGGGAGCTTGGGGTGGGTCTGAGAGGGGCTGTCACATCTCATCTGTGAGACAGGAGGTGGAAAAGTCAGGAGGGGGATCAGGAGCACCCCTGAGGTCTCCTCCCCTTGCCAGGACATTAGAGCCAGGTCATGTCATGGGAGGAAATCCAACAACTTCCATCCTGGAGCCACAGAAATGCACAGCAGAGAGGCAGAGAAGAGCAGAGTGCTGGAAATGCAAGGGCTGTGATCCCAGGGGATTGTTGGAAATACCTCCTTTCTGCTCACTAAGTGAGGCAGAGCTTATCTTTCCACACTTTGCTCTTTGGCTGACAGCCCGGGCTGCTTTAATTACCAGAGGCTTTCRTCAGTGCAAATCCTCTGTATTGTTGTGCAATTACTTCTTCAGCAGGTTCCTCCTGGAGATCTGTCAGACAGGATTTCCACCACAGCAGGAAAACAAAACACCTGACAGAGCAGGTGCCATTATTTGTAAATTTGTTCCCATTGGTGCATCTCATTCTTTGGAATACATCACACCCAAGGATGCTCCGAGATGTTTCCAACATTTCAAAGCTGCTCTGACCCATCCCACAAGAGCTTCAGTGCAAACATTTGTATCTGAGGGCATCCAAATGAACATCACAGCCCAACAAAGGGAGGAGGGAATTGGAGTCAGGCTATAACTCACTGAGCAGCTACTAAAAACCTGGAATATASACTCTGATACAGAAGCAGAGCCATCAAGTTTGCAGGCAGGTTATTGTTTTGATGGGAAGAGGACAGTGGATTTATTAATGTTTATGTGCCTGGGAGCAGCAACCATAAAGCACTCAGGCACATAAACTCACTTTTGGCTTCCAGGTGGAGTCAGGACCAGGAGCCTTCCAGGGACTTCTGAGATGAGAAGGCTGAGACATCACTGGGGAAGCTCTGGGTGAAATGAAGCTTTGCTGCCAGCATGCCTGCCCTCAAATCCATCAGGGAGGGATGAGAGCTCCTTTGTGGAACTGTCCCAGTGCCCACACCACAATCCCCACATTGGCATTTTGTCCCTCATTGTTCCTCTTGTTCCAGGAGCACAACTCACTGAGAACTGCAACTTCCAGCAGCAGAGGACAGGGTTGGGATGTCCCCCTGAATGTGGCCAAATAAAGGGAGAGGCATCTGCCCCAAACACACAATTTTCCCTGCAGATGGCAGAGCCAATCTGGATACCAGGTCTAGACAGGTTTCTATGAATTTYCCTTTGCTCATAAACTTCAATTTCTGGATGCTAATTGCTGGGATCCTTGGCTAAATCCTGCTTTACCTTGTCCATGTCTCACACCAGCCCATCACTCTCCTACCCAGAGGAGCAGAGAACTCAAGCCATGGGCAATGTCATGTCCTTCAAAGCTTGATTTATCCCAAAGCTTTTAATACTTGCTCCAACAAAATCCAGGAGGAAAAAATGCCTCCATCAATAATTAGTGCCAAACACATGGTTGGGATGAATCCAGACTCCCACAAACCAGTATGGGTTGGGAATTAAGGACCATAATGTGTTAGAAATTACAGAGATCACACAAATGAGTCACAATTCAAAACAATTCCTTTTAWAAATTTCTGATAAAATCAACCTAATTAATACCAGTGGTTTGAAAGCAATTTGTGTTGTCACCTGCATTGAGAGCAAGAGGAAAATGAGCCCCACTGGAAAGAATTATCCAGTTTCTGGCCGTCCTGAGGCTTTTCTTATTCCCTCTCAGCTCTCCCCTGTCACAGGGCAAGATGGGGCTGTCCCTTATCACAGAGATAAGCCAGGCTCCCACAAGCCAGGCTCTGGGCAGCTCAGAGATCAAAGCCATGATCAGGCTGGAAATGGAACTCCCCTGCCCCAAATGCTTTCGAGGTGGAGAACAAAACCCATTTCTATTCCCTCCGTGAAGCTCAAACCCCCCAGAGTTCAGTTCAAATGAGCATTCAGGAAGATGAAGACTTTGCTGAGCTATTTGGATGTGAARGTGTGGTCTGGGAAGATAAAAGTTTCAGATTTCCCATCTTTCTGCTGTTAGAAAATCTGGGAATAGGTGAAAACAGCATTTCTGTGAATTTCTATGGAGACATACAAGTGGGTGTTTCAGTGACCAGGTGTGGCTTTCTCTGTGCCTCAGTTTCCCTCTCTAGTGCCCTTAGCTCCTTGCTGATGGTGCTCTGGCCAATTTCAAGAGAAGGAAAAAAATCCTCACTTTTTCTCACAGGACTAACACAGATTTTCATTAATTAACTAAAAGCTTTAAATAAATATAATTGTCTGATTTTCTGATAGGCTCTAAGATGACATCCCCTCACTGCCATCAGGAGAAAAAGCTCCATCCTTTCTGAATGTTTGCTGTGAAACAACTGATTCCAGGGATTCTGGAGACAAGGGGAAAACAAAGTGCAGCCCTTGGCTCTGAATCCAGCTACTCCACCACCTGCTCTTTCACAGATGAACCTTCTCCAGAAGTCCAGGAAGATCCAGGTGCTGTTTTTGGAGAGGGGAGTGCTCCATATGCCCAGCAGGGCAGGGAGACCCATCAGGCTTTATCACCAASCACAGTTTGATTTCATGAAAATGGGAAAAAAGCATCCATGGGTTTGAAAAGAGAGCAGCATCTGCTTCCTCACCAGAGACAGGTGAGGGAAGGGGAAGAGACTATGGGGAAAAGGGGCAGGAGAGTGTCCCAAAACCTTGGGAGTAAATCACCCCCTTCTCCTTGAGAGCTGCAGTGTCTTTGCTGATCGATCCACAGAGCTTGGGGAGGCAGCTGGGAGCTACATCAGACACTCAGCAACAAGCWGTGATGAAAACCTGTCTCCTGCTTCCCTAACCTCATATCCAAGAGGCACCTTCCTCTTTGYAACCTCCTCATGTCCCTCACAGCTGCCTCTTTGATGTCCCAACGCCCCACGAGGTCCCTCCTGCTCCAGCAAACACAAATTTTCCTTTTTCCTCTCTATTTATTACCCAAATTCCTGACCTCAGCGAGTCCTGCTCCTGTGCCAGGGGATCCATCCGTGTCCTGTGGCACAACATCAACTTATGGCCACTCTGGGAGACAAGGCTGTCTTCACAAATAAGGCAGCCTGTGCAGAATGCACAATCAAATGGCTTTGCACAGCAGAACGGCTCCACCAGGACACATAAAAGCCTGGGAAGAAAGGAAATGCAGATATCCAGGCTCTGGGACTTTATGGGAAGTGGATGTCAACACTCAGCTCCATCATAACAAAGTCACACAGAATGAAAAGTAGGTGAAAACAAAAGGAAAAAAAGAGACAAAATGCACCCACACACTCCATTCCCCCCACGCTTGTCCCAGTGCATGGAATAATTTGGGAACATTTGGCATCCTGTTGGTATTTCAACAGGTCACAATACAAACYCTGAAAGTAGCAGCAATGCAGCCCTGGAAAATCAGTGTGGGTTTTGCTGCTGCCCTGCCCCTGGTGCCCAGTCCTGTTATGCTGCTTTTGTACCCCAGCAGTTGTGACAGAGCTGCTGCAAACATGGAGAGTTTGAGATGCACAGGCAGCTTTTGTGGGGATGTTTAATGGCTTCAGCACAGGGACTGGCCCCTGTGACACCTTCACATGTGACAAAACCCACCCAATTATGTCCCCAGCAGCAGGCAAAGATGATTCCCTCTCCTGATTCTCCATTCCAATGTCCAAACCACGCTTCCTTCTGGTCACCCACCCCATCACTGCATCCTGAGCCAAGGGGATTCAGAAAGCTGGGTTTTATCTGTGGAAAAGCCATCACAAACCAGCACATGGCACGGGGGAGAATGAAGGGATGGCTCTAGGCAGTAGCAGAGAGGACTGTGAGGGTGCTGGAGTTAATATTCCAAGTGCAAACTCCGAGGAGCGGGCGCTGCTTGTTCATTATCATCCCGCGGTCACGCATTGCTGCACCTCTGCTCGGGCTCTGCAGTGACAAGCATCTGGATTTTAGGATTCCCAGGTAAACTAAGCAGCAAATTTGTTCCTTCCTCTGCTGCTACACAACAGGAAAAACACAAATGGAGATGGTAAAACTCACAGGGATTTCAGAACTCGGTTCCCTCCCCGGCAGCGCCGGCTCCACGGGCAGCAGGTGGTGCTGCAAACCTGACAGCAGCACCCAGCACCTCTATGGAACATCTCCCTGCCTTCTGAAACTGCTCCTGTGGAGAAAATGAGCTCACAAACCTGGGATACACTGCTGGTAATGCTGGAGCACTGAATACAGACTGTTCATCCCAGGGATGGGGCCAATGTCTTGTGGGAAGTGACTTGGTGCTAAGAAACAGGGATTTTCTCAGCTGGTTTTGTGTGAATTGTTCCTTCTGGGAGTAAACCTGGAGCTCTCCACTCCCATAGGCAATCCAGGAGCTCAAAGCAAAGTTGGGTTTYTCCTGATTTGGAGCACAAGAGTTGTGAGTCAAAGTAAGGCAGGGAAAAGCAGGGACTCACCAAAGAGCTTCTGCAGGTGAGCTGGCCCAGAAAAGCACAAGTCACATCAGCAAGGAAGAGTTTGGTAAATGCTGAATTACCAAGCTGAACCAGGCCCTGAGCTGGCATTTAGGCAAAGCTCTCAGGAAGGAAAAGGATTGTCTGAAATGGTGATGTTGATCAGCATGRAGGTTTTATTCTCTTTTTTAACTCCTGGTCAGCGTGATGATCTCACTCTGGATCACACACACCACTGCAGCTTATCTCCAGCTGCTGGTTAGTTTGGAAGGTTGGTGCTGCTCTTATCAAAAACCAAGCTTGAGGATCCAGCTGCTTGCTAAAGGACAAGCAGAGAAGCTCAGTGTGCCCCTAAGAAAAATGCATGGATTTTATGATTGGCTTTTTGCAAATATTCAAATGAATATTACATGTGTTTTGTTAGAAAGTAATGCTGGATTAATTCTCTTAAGTAGTGTGGTGAATATAGTTTTAGGTTATAAAAAATGTTAAAATAGAAACTATGCTATGCAGGATACTTTTTTTAAAGAAAGGACTCACAGAGAGAGAGCAGCCACAGGACACCTGAATCTTTCAGAGAAAAATAATTTCTTGCCCTCTTATGAGAAGAAATGAACTTCTTCCCACCTCGAAGGGGCTGTTAAGACTCAGAGGAAGAAGCTGACACTGACCAGACAGAATCCTGTGTTTGAATGGAATTTATGCATCATGTATAAAGTGTATGAATATGCAACAGGCTGTTGTTTTTAAGGGTTAATCCGTTGTTAATGTGTGTCCTTTTTCAGGCTCGTGCTGCCCACAAAAAGGTACCCAGATGTCCGTAACTCTTTGTCTCTATTGTYTCATATTGTCCTAATTCAAATTGTCCAAATTATTATTACTCTAATTGTATTACTATTTTTATAACCATTTTATTACTATTAAACTTTTAAAATTTTAAAAACAAGTGATTGGCGTTTTTCACAGCCACCATGGCCACCAGCCTGYCCAGGTTCTCTCCTCCTCCTCCTCAGAAGCATCACCTACAGATCCTGCCGTGCTCCTTAAAATGGAGACATGAAAAACCCTTTGAGTGCTTCTGCTGGAAAGGACATGCAAACCCCAGGCATCTGAGCTTCAGAGCCAGCACATTCACAGAGCCCAAAGAGAAGGGAAAGTCAGGACAGCATTCCCTGGCCAGCCTGCTCCTGATTAATAAATACCATGTGCAGCCAAACAGGTCTGCAGACCCAGCAGCTTCAGGATGAGCCATTTTCCACAGCTGATTCCTTTTAAAACAAGCAGCTGAATGGAATGAGCCCTCTCAGCCAGCCACCAGGCCAGCAGCAAAGGATGTTACACCACTGGAAGTGGCTGCAGGGATCAAAGGCAGCGACTTATTCTGGAGCAAGGCTGGAGGAAGGGATTAGTCACTGCTGGCAGCCACAGGAGCTGGCACTGAACCCAGCCCAAGTGCTCAGAGATGCCTCCAGCACTCCCAGCCCACCTCAGCCCCCAGCAGGAGGAGAAACCAAACTGCTGCAGGGCTTTTCCAGCCACTGAGGGCCCTCACAAACCCAGCAGAGGGAGAGGATTTGGAAGTTCTGGCTGTCACATCTTAGAATGTGAGCAGAGGTTGTGAAAATATTGCTCTGGGCTCAATTAGGTTTAGCCCCAAATCACAGAATCCCAGAATGGTTTGGGTGGGAAAGRACCTTAAGGCTCACCCAGTCCCACCCCCTGCCATGGGTAGGGACACCTTCCACTAGCCCAGGCTGCTCCAAACCCCCTCCAACCTGGCCTGGAAGGTTTCCAGGGATCCAGGGGCAGCCACAGCTTCTCTGGGCAATAAAGAATTTCAGCAGTGGCTGTGATGTGGCTGCTGGAGCTGGAACTGTCACACTCCTGTCCTGGGGAGATCTCCTAAGGCAGTGTTGGAGATACAAACACTTGGGGAAAAGTCAGATTTTGAGCTTGCACAAACAAGATTTCTCACTCACAGCCTTTGGGTTTTGCTGCAATCCCGATTAACGTGAGATGGGAAGAGTTTTTACAGCTTTAAATGTGAGGGTAAAGTGCCAGCATCTGTTCCAGGGGCAGCCCTGAGTGATTACAAACTACTTCACATTACATGGGATTTCCACCTACTCACTTCAGGCTGGGGACAGGGACAGAATATTTGATCAGACATCTATATTTGAGTCAAAAGYTTTTTTTTAAAAATCAAATATATTCTGTAGCCCTGTTTATCTCGTTATCCATGAAAGATTCAAAGTTCCAATGCAGCTTTGAGCTTGGCTCCTGATTAATTCCCAGCCCACCAGGGAAAAGRATTCTGCTTGGGAGGACAACCCCCAAATCACAGCCAAGCAGAGCAGTTTGCAAACGCTGTTTCAAGGAGCACATCAATAAATAAGGTCAACACATGGAGGAAGGAGGAGTCCAACTCTCCTTTGGGGAATTCTGCTAGCCCAGAGTCACACATCTCTTGCTACCAGCAGGCCCTGGTGGGTTTTAGAACTCCATTTTGCTTACAAACGGTCCTTAACATGCTACAGACATTGCTTTGTCTCATTAGCTTGTAATTTGCMTTAAATGATAAAATGGTTTGGGGTGGAAGGGACCTGAAAGATCATCCCATGCCMACCCCTGCCATGGACAGGGWCACCTCCCACCATCCCAGGATGCTCCAAGCCCYGTCCAGCCTGGCCTTGGACACTTCCAGGGATCCAGGGGCAGCCACAGCTTCTCTGGGAAACCTCTCCCAGTGCCAGCTCCACTGCCCTGGAGCACACAGGAGGTTCATGTGGACTCCAGAATGGTTTGAGTAGGAAGGAACCTTAAAGCCATTCTCATCCCACCCCCTGCCATGGGCAGGRACACCTTCCACTATCCCAGGATGCTCCAAGGCCTGTCCAACCCAGCCTTGGACACTTCCAGGGATCCAGGGGCAGCCACAGCTTCTCTGGGAATTCTATTCCAGAGTCTCACCACTCCCACAGCCAAGAATTCCTTCCCGATATCCCATCCATCCCTGCTCTCTGACACTGGGAAGCCACTCCCTGTGTCCTGTCCCTCCATCCCTTGTCCCAAGTCCCTCTCCATCCCCTTTAGGCCCTGCAAGGGGCTCTGAGCTCTCCCTGGAGCCTTCCCTTCTCCAGATGAACACCCCCTGCTCTCCCAGCCTGGCTCCTCAGAGCAGCTCCATGGCCTCCCCTGGACTCACTGGAGCAGCTCCACATCTTCCTGAGGCTGRGTTTTCTTCAGTGACCTTCTGGCTTCAGGTGCTTTGATCCTGGATCATGCTGGCACACATGTGCTGCTGCTGTGCTGCTCCTCAGAGGCAGGTGGTGCCTGGACCCACTTCAATCACAGCCCAAACCCACCCTCATCCCCTTCTCTTCTCCCCCCCAAGTCCCCCACAAAGCTCTGTGCTTTGGGACCTTGCATCCCAAAGTCCCTGGGAACGTATTTGTTACACAGAGATGCAGCAGCACTGGCAGATCTGAGAGAAYTGGATATTCCCCATCAAAAGAGCTTTTTTCCCTCATAAGGAAATCAGAATCACAGCTCCTCACTTTCTTCTGACACTGGCACACACTGGCCTGGGTCTCCTGCCAATCCCACGCCCCCAGCTGACCTGCACATCCCACACCTCAGCCAGCAAGGCTCAAACAGAGCCTCACCTCTGCTCCCAGTGCTCTTGTCACCCTTTTCCAGAGCAGACYTTGGGATTTCTCACTGTCTGATGAAGCCCAGGGAAGTTTTCCATCACTGCCACACCAAACCCTCCTTGTAGAGGAATGGCACAAACTCCCAACAGGGAAGTTTTCCAAAGTTGCCACACCAAACCATCCTTGTAGAGGAATGGCACAAGCTCCCAACAGGGAAGTTTTCCATCGTTGCCACACCAAACCATCCTTGTGGAGGAATGGTACAAGCTCCTTTTCCATCATTGCCACACCAAACCATCCTTGTAGAGGAATGGCACAAGCTCCCAACCATCCTTGTAGAGGAATGGTACAARCTCCCAACAGGGAAGTTTTCCATCGTTGCCACACCAAATCATCCTTGTAGAGGAATGGCACAAGCTCCCAACAGGATGAAACACCCAGTCTGGAGATGGGCTTAGCAACAGGGGGATGGATGCCTGGAGGCTGCTCAGGGTTAACCCTCCTGTGAGAAATCCCAGATCTGGGCTCTTCTAAAAACAGGGATTTAGAAAAATGGGAAGAATCAGAGCTATTATCAAACCAACACACCCCTTCAGAAAGGACCTGGCAGAAGCTCCCTGTGACCCAGCSACTCCACAGTGTCACCATCCACCTCCCCAAAGCAGGCACACGACAATTCCCTCCTCTGGAACCACTCATGTTCCCAAATGTTGGCTCCCAACATTCCCCACAGCGCGTGGCTCGAAGGTGACACAAAGCAACTCGTGTGTGTCAAGTCCCCAAAAAACCAGCRGGGCTCCAACACAACAGATGTGCAGATGAGAGCCAGGTACAAAAAGCCATTATCTTCCATCAACACAAATGCATTTTTCTTTCACAAATAACACCCATTAGCAGCTCCAAGGAGAACAATCCCCGCTCCRAAGGAGGACGCGGTTTTTTGGGCAGACACAATGCAAAGATTTTGTAGAATTCGCAGGTTCAAAAGCACTAATGTGAAAGATTATTTCACAATTAACCAAGCAATTTTCTCTCCTCATTGTTCCCAGACCATAAGGGTTTTTAAATGTGAGCAGAAGGATTTATTCATCACAATAATAATAAAAGGAAATATTAAATCAATGAATCTCTTTGCATGCAGCATAAAGCTCGCATTGCTATTAAGCTCAGTAGCATCCTGTCACATAAACCACACGCAGTTTGTGTATTTAAGCACCATCTCCCTCTTTTATTTTTCCCTTCCCTAATTTGTAAGGCATTATCCTTCCATTTGTCCTCTAAACACAACCAGATTCAGAGCACTCAGTTCTTGTTAGTAGCTCTCTGCCCTTGCTCTCTTTATGAGGGGAAATTTATATTTAATTTTGATTTTTAACAACAGCCAGTGAAGAAGGTTATGCTGAGATGACAAGGAAGACMTAAAATAAATAAAAATTTGGAGTAGAATTCACTCCTTACAAGTCAATGTCCAAGTGAGTACATTTTTCATGGGTCTGAAAATGAATGTTGGCTTTTGAAGGTGTCACTTCTTCATTCTGGCTGAGGAAAAAAATAATCAACTCAAATACATGCAAAAGTCAGCTACAACCTTGGGAGCATGGAAGSTCTCACAGTCACATCAGCCTTGGCTTGTAATTCCTTCTCTGCCATCCCTTGTAACATAAAGTGAGAATTGAGTTTTGAGCTCTTTGCAGTCGACACTAATTCAGTGGGTCCCTCTTTTGTTTTAATAAAAAATTCATCTGGCAAAGTGCAGAAACAGTTACTACTTAGGAATTTATAAGGTGTCAACTGTCCTCACAGGGAGGCACTTAAAGAGCCTAAGCAAAGATTTCCAACAAGCAACAATCCTTAGCTTTAAGCATCAAAATTCACATTAGGCTCCTCAAAAGCAATTTGCATTCTCTGAGTGCTAAATACCTGGCACCTCTTGTTTTTCTCCACTGATAAAAGTACCCAAAAGAGGTACAGACACCTTCAGCCATCCCCCTGGACTGAAGCTGAGCTGACACAGACRACTCCAACATGCAAACCCCACCATGAACAAGCCCATTGTAGCTACATGGGTCTTACCATGATTGGGACGCCAATGTCCGGCCACAGGAGATCCTCAGAGGGAAGCTTGGGAGAGTTCCACACCACCACAACTTTGTTTAAGTAGGGGAGACCATTGAGCCTTTCTAGGGAGTTCATCAGCACTTCCTCCCGCTCGTAAGTCAACATCACCACCGTGAACTGCTCCCGCGGGACGTTGCCACCCAAAGCAGCCTGGAACTCCTTCCCAGAGCCACCTGCTCCTCCACCAATTGGTCGAAATCCAGTCCCAGACCCCAAAAATTTTGCTTCCGATGGTAAAACGGGGTCAAAGGGAGTGTAGGGGAAGAGGTGGAAAGGCCCCGGGGCAGAATTCCAATTCCTATAGATATCCATCGCGGTGAGGGTGAAATTGCGGAGATATTTGGGAGAGGCGTAGGGCGGTTCTGTCTCCACAGGCCCCAAGTCCAGGTCACCATTGTCTGCCATATTGGGGTCTGTACCAGCAGCTTTGCCAGACCGGTGGGGGATCTCCACGGCGGGTTCTTCTCGGATTGGAGCAGCTGGGATTTGGATTCGAGTCCTTATGATGGCCAAGACTGTGCTGAAGACGTTGTCGGAGGTGGAGAAGTAGGTCTCCCACAAGAAGCGGCCCTGCCTCCTCATGGCAAGGAGATCRTTGTCAGAAATGCTTCTCAGAAGAAAGTGCACTTCTGTGATACGTGGCTTTGGTATGATTAAGGCTGCCTCGTTCCACCGGATCACATCGTTGTAGGGTAGCTGAACTTGCTCTCCGAGAACCACCGGGATGGCCCCGACTTCCAGAGCCTCAAACAGTCTCATGGTACACCCGGCGGAGATCACTAAATGGGTGTCCCCGGGGGTGATGATCAGTGCAAAAGTAGAAAGCTTCAGTAGCTCTAGTCTGTCTTCCCTTTCTCCACACAGAGCCCACTCAGTGGGCAGACTCGCCTTAGGCTGGTTCTTACACGTGAACTCCACCAGAACAAAGTCCAGCTTGCTGTCCTGAACAGCCTTCAAGGTGGTGATGATCCGGTCGTCGTAGTCGGCCGGGGCGTTGCCTTCGATCTCCTCTTCGAAAGAGCGAACCTCCTGCAAGCTGGAGCGGAGGGACTCGATCTTCTCCCCCTGGAAACTGAACAGGTACTTACGCTTGACCGGCACCTGGGGCGGGATCTCCAGGAAGTTGGGCTCGGACATGGCRTGGACCAGAGGTGACACCACGATGTCAAAGCCCGGTCGATACTGGGCGTCGTAAAAGGTGGACTGGGCGATCATGGCGCGCCCCGTGCTGATGTTGTAAATAAAGTTCTGAGTTTCTGACTTCCTCGATAGATTGATGATGAGATGGTTGTGTCCATCAGTCCTCCAATATGGCAAAGAGTGCAACTGTTGCTCTAGTTCAGTAGGTTTTGGCATTACGGGCTCTTGCATTTCCCCCACTAAAATTATATACACACAAGCAATATTTGCATTTTCAGTAACATAAACATTAGTTCTGACAGTCGCCTCAAAGGCCTGTTTAATTAAAGGGTCTAAGGAACTACCAAAAGGGTAATCGTCACTGTTGTAGACGTAGACTGGAAAGCCAGACGTCAGCGGGCAGCGCGAGTAGTCAAAGCAGTTGTGCAGCCTGCAGTTCCTGTTGGATTTTGGCAGGGGGAAGGTGGCGTCGTCCTTGTCTGGCAGCAGCCGGATGGGCAAGGAGAGCTTGGGCTGGTTCTGAGCCATCAGCTCTTTGTAGGAATGCTCAGTCTGACTGATGACGTTCTTCAGCTGCAGCAGGTCCTGCTTGGCATTTTCAATGCTCTTCTTGCAGGCCTCGATCTTCAGGTTGAGCTTGGCGATCTCGCTGTTGAGCTCCTGCCGCTTGGCCTCGAGCTGGAGCAGCTCCTCGCTGACCGACTCRCGGATGCGGCACAGGTCCTGCACGTGCTTCACCTCGCACAGCTCGTTGCCGGTGCGGGGGCCGAAGATGCGCTTGCCGGCATCGTCCGCGTCGTCGATGGTGGTCAGGTAGTAGTGGGCGATGAGGGGGAAGAAAACGAGGATGACGAAGAGGGTGAAGCTAAGCCAGGTGAGCCGGATCCGACTGGACCACCTCAACACCCACGGCTGGCCTCCGTTCCCCACTCCCCCATTGCGCAACATCGTATAGCCAGTCATGAGTTCCAAAGTCGCCGCGCGCGCAATCACGTTGGATCAGTAGCCATAACCAAAAGAGTTTTTACAGCGAGTCTCTCGAAGGGAAATGTTATTGTGCCTGCTCAACAAGAAGCCAATGGAAGGGGAATTTCATCTTCTTGCCGTGCCGGCGGCTCTTCCACGGTCGTTTTGCTGCAGGCGCAACTCCTGACCCCGTTAGAGTTGATCATTGACCTTCTCGCCCACCCCCAGCCCACCCTTGGTCCGTGGGCAACCTTTGCTGGAAGTGTCACAGCGTTGTCATGGTGATTCAGAGTCACAACTGGCAGAAATAAAACGCAGAGGGACCGAGCCAAACTCTAACGCTGCTGCCGACATCCTGCATTACCATCCAATGAATATGCAGAGGCAGCAGCCCTTGTGCAGACGGAGCCAGAAGGGACTCGTAGCACTGTCAGTCTCTCTCATCGCTGCTGGGAGGGTGAAGCTCTGCCATTCCTACAAGAGAACAACCACACAGTCAGGCAACACAACCAAAACGACCCACTAGTGACCTAAGACATGGCGAGATTTAAAAGCAATTGTCCTCTCTGTAAAGAACAACCTCTGGGCTGTTGCCTGAGAAGGAGGTGGGATCCATGAGATGTGGACACACAGCTTTCTTTCTTCTGTGGCACCCTGCTCCTCATCAGGGTTGTGTAGGGTTGCTCCAGACCACACAATCCCCTCAGCTMTGGGCCTGGATCCCTGTTTTTCCCACCTCTCCTCACATCCAAACCAGAGGCGCTGACGGACACCTGCTCTCCCTGCCCGCCCCGCTGTGATCCCGGGATGCGGCGGTGCTGGGAATTTGCACTGCATAACTGAGTGTAATCGCCATTGTTCTGCTCTGGTGACTAGAGCTGATGAGGAATTTTTAGATGAAGTGTTTTGCTTTCATTTCCTGCTGGAAAATTTTGATTCATTGCATGAGAAAGTTTAAAGGAAACGTACTTGTGTTGGTTACAATTAACTGGCTGGCTGCGTATGAGGGAATTTCTGGTCAACACTGCAGAAGTTTTACACCGTACATCAAAGCAAAGATGCTTTAGTTAGGATCTGTTGGGAACTTCTTGGGAAAAACTGTTCCCTGTGAGGGTGGCACAGGGTGCCCAGAGAAGCTGTGACTGCCCACAGATCCCTGGAAGTGCCCCAGGCCAGGCTRGACKGGGCTTGGAGCAACCTGGGATCATGGAAGKTGTCCCTGCCCATGTCAGGTGGAACTGGATGAGTTTCAAGGTCCCTTCCCAYCCAATCCATTCTGTGATTCTATGAAATTCAGCTCTGACTCAGCTCTAGGCCAAGAGATTTAAATCTAGGCCACATCAATATGCTGTCACTAGAAAATCTCCCCTTTTATTGGCATCCTGGGATATTCTTTCATACACTGGACTTCCCACAGCACTGATGAATATAGAGCTGGGCTTAGCACCAGCTCCTGCACGGCCTCAAGAGAAGCTCATTCATTTCCGTTTCAATTTTTAATTAGAAGAAAGTCATCCACACTGGTGACGGTCATTTTTCACTAAATCTATTTAATGCCCTTCTCATCTACTCATCAAGAATTCCCAGAAAGAAGGTGAGGAAGCAAATCTCAGCTGAAAGAGAGATCTGGAAATGGGCCAAAGCAAAAAAGTTCACCTTAAAGCAGCAGAGAGAAGTCAGGARGAATTTTCAGTGTTGTACTCAACACACGTCAGAGAAAATAAAGGGGAAGTTTGAGTTTAACCATGAAAAATCATCATGAAGAGGGGAAACATGTGGGGYAAGAAAGCACAATCCCCAGGGCTATTGTTACACAGCCATTTGTTGTCACTTACTTAACACCCCATGATTAAATGGGATTTCCATCCCCTCCCACCAACGTGACCCACAACCCAGTTGCACAGCAGAAYGAACGCTTAAAACTAAGGCAGATTTTAAATTCATGACATTGGCAAACAGCGGTGGCGTAAATCTCAGAAAGCCAGGAGGATAAAGGGGCTAAAAAGTCAGCAAAAGGCTAAATCAGCTTTCTTGGATCTTGGCAGCACACGGCTGTGGGCAGATGGGAGGCTCCAGCCTCTGGGACTGCTCTGCCCAGCAGCAGGATTTTAGCAGGCACCAACATGCCACCAAAGGCAAAAAAAAAAAAAAAATTAAAAAAGCTTTTATTTTATTTTTCTTTCTTTCCCCCCCTTTTCAGGCCCTCTGCAGGAAGTGAAGCTCATGCTGGGTGTGTGTGTGCCAGTCCCTGCTATTTCAGGTCTCACGGGGGCTGCAAAGATCCTCCAGTTGCCACCAGTTTTCTGCAAACAGCTGGCCAGGAGATGAGCTGCCCTAATAATGCTTTTCCTGAGAGAAATGCCAAAGCACACATTCACTTGAACACCACCAGAATCTAAAAATCAGCTTAACTGCAAGGGGAAAACAAGCTTTGCTGAGGTTTTTATTTGGGGTGCCATGGGGTAAATGGCGTCAAACACTGCAGGGTGTTGAGGCAACACAGAAACGAGGGATCATAAATGTGGGTACTGCAGCCCCAAAGGTAAGACTGCATCAAAATCTTATTCCTTTGTGGTTACTTTGGCTATTTATAAGCCATAATTGGTAATGAAATGGCAAACTGGACTCCCTAAAATGGCAACTGGGGTCCTTGAAAAGCCAAATCCATCACCCCATGCCTGATCCTSAGCAGCTGTTCTGCCACAGTGGCTCCTCTGCTCCTTCCCTTTCTTGACMCAGAACAAAATTCATCCTCCTCACCTCAAAATATGGGTTGTGAATTAAAAATATCCGTATGTTTAGAAGTCTAAGCTTGCCAATGTGACTCCATTGCTCTCCTGGAAAACACCACAAGGGAAAGACCAGAGCAGGCTGAGGAGGGATTTAAAATGCACCACACGTGGCTTGGGATTAGCTAAAAGTATGGACTGTCAGTATGAAATATGTGCTGGTGATAAAATGAGCACTTTAGACACACTCCTGGACTCTTCTTCACTATTAAGACTTTATTCCTCATCAACTCAATCGAGCCTGAGGTTGTCACACGTTGCCATTASGACTTATAAAAAAAAGACAAAGTAAAAACCCAATCTGTGGTTTTATCAAGAGAAACTTCAGGGCTGTGTTTATCAGCCTTGGGGGAAAAGGCTGCTGATTTCCCATCGTTCCCAAAAAGAAATTTGGGAGGAGGAGAAACAGGATAGCTGCTGGGCTTTCCAGCCAATTCATCCCTCTCACTCCCAAGTACTATTTAGCTGCTTAAACTCACCAATTTCCACACTGAAAACTCTGGTTGATTTTATAGCACAATGCTGCTGCCTGATGGAGCTGATTACACACACAGAAAGAGGCAGGAAGAGCTCTTAGGGGATCAGAAGATCAATAATTACCAAAGCCTCTTCCCAAATGCCAACCTGACTGAATTCTCAGGCACCACAGGTTTGCACACTGCAGCTCCTTCTCCCACGAAATTCAGCTGCTCAGAGCACATTGTCAAAGCCTGGGCTGCATTCCCAGCTTTCCTCAGCTCCACAGCAGGCACTCCCTGTGCCAGTGGAGTTATGGAAATACCTGAGGTTCTCCCTCTTTTTGAATTTCTGGAAATAATCCTGCTGGTCTGATCTGTGAGTGTTTGTGGAGCCATTACTCTGCAAATGCCCAAAGACTTGAGCATACCTACTCCTCCCTGCTTACACCTCTGTTATCCATCTTGCTATAAAATTAGGGAMATGCTGCTCCTTTCTCAGCATATTTGTGAACAGAGCCTGGAAAATTTAAACTTATAGTCCTTCAGAGCTCAGCAGAGCAATGCACAGCCATGAGGAAGAACATGACTGCATTGTGGGGAGGAAAATCCACAGGGATCCTCCTGCACCTTCTAAATCAGTCCCCAAACTCTCTGTGTGCATCCATACTCATCCTGATCCCCTTTCCTTAAGAAATGAGGGGTCTACAGYGTTATCATCCACAAAGTCCTGCTGCTCTCCATGGAGAACAAACCCACCTCTGCCATGCCAGCTCCATCCTGGCAAACAGACAAGGACCTCAGGGAGTGTGGAAGTGGCTCCCATGCTTTATCTGGGCTTGGAGAGACACCTTCTATTGCCAAGTCTCTCTTTCATCAGCATTAGGAATGAAATCAAAGAGAGAAAATAAAAATACAGCACATTCTCAGCACATTCTCCCCTTCAGAACAGGCTGTAAGTGGAAGAAAACAAACTCCAAACAACCCTTCAGCAATGATAACTTTCTATCTCCTGATGCTCTCAAAGCGAAGGATTACATCCCAAATCTCCCAATCACTTTGGGAACAGGAGCAGTTGAACAAGGAGAATAAATCTATCAGGTGTATGCTTTAAGRTACAGTTGGTTGGGAGCAGATCCATCAAAGGAGCAGATGGAAAATTCACTCTGAAATTGCATGCAGCAGTCTTAGGGATCATCCTGAGGGAYTTGTACCATCTCCAGAGCTCACAGGTACAGAGCAATATCCCCCAGGCTGAGATCAATGCTGTTATAYGCACAGGTAAAAGGTTCTATAATCTGGAAATTCCAGGGATAAACTGCATCCCTGCCTTCAGGGAGCTTTATCCAAAGCAAGGAACATTCTGCACGTTTGCAGCTCCATGCAAAGCCAAACCTGCTCCCAGCCCTGCTCCTCATGGATCCTCATGCCCTCCTGTGTGAGGGCAAAGGGATCCTGGAAAAATCCTCCATGTGCTCATCCTGGAARAGTGGGAAACCACAAGTGCTGAAGGAGACAGTGGCTTTAGAAGTGACATTTGAGGAATTTTGAGTTTTCCACCCCAAGTTCTAGAGGAAGAAGGGAGCTCACTCCTGCCACCACAGCACACAAGTGMTGTTCTCCTCTGTCCTCCCAGCTGCAGGGAATGATGAGGGAAAAAGCAGGAAGAGCCAACAGATCAACCCCTGGCTCTGAGCAGGTGGAATTCTGGGGCTTGGGATCATGGATTGGTTTACACCACACCAGSTCTGGTGGCAACAGACAGGGTTTAGCTGTTTCAAAGGGAGAAAAGGATCATCAGCAGGAGTTAGGAGGGCTCAGGGAAAGAGCTTTAAATAGGATTTGAAGGAGKATTTGAGACCAACAGATATCCAGAACTCACTGGACAATGCCCAGGTTCAGAGACATCTCGAGGTCCCTTCCCACCTGAATTATTATATGGCTCTGTGTCCAGGCTCCCAGCTGGCAGCAATTCAGAAATGTGAGGAGAAACCTGGAGTTAAGATGTCCTGAGCCTGCCCCCAGCTCCAGCACCACCTCTCCCCAGCACCCAGAGGAAATCAGGCACCCCCAGGCCTCAAATTCTCTAAGGCAGACAAGTGAAGAACTGAGTCTGGCTCTCAGCTCTGTGTTCCCACCTGGGCACTGGGACAAGGGCGTGCTCCAGGAGATGCTCAGTGTTGAGAAAACACAGAAACCTCTCCCCCAAGTGTTGACAAAACACAGAAACCTCTCCCTCAAGAGCTCACAGGTACCTGGGCTCTGCCCTCCGCCAAAGGCTGTCCCCGCTCCTCGGCCCAGCTCAGCCCAGTGCTTCACAAACACTCCTTTATTCTGATGAAATCCTGGAACCAGGAAAACCACATCCTGGTTTTAGAGAGCAGGTAATGGAGGTGTGGAGAAACAACTTGCCCAAGGTCACTTCAGAAGCTGAGCCAGCTTGGGATTCACTCCACATCTCCTCRTCCTGTCTGCAAGATCATCCATCTTCCCAGCCTGCCTTCTCCAGTGGATTCCTTCTCCAGTGCCTTTCTGCTTTTTGCATAATGCATTGTGAAATCTACTTTACATATAGAGCTTTTAGCTCTTAAATTTATTATTTAGTGTTGTTTTCTGGTAATAAACCAGTCACAGTGTTTTATTTATTCTTTCAGGCTGTACACACAAGCACTTCTCTGCTCAAAGGAACATCTAGCATGGGAGCAAATCCTTCTGTGTCCTGTGGGATGGAGTGGCAGAAAATCTTGGATGCAGAGTTCACCCCTCTATTCTCCAAAGCTCAGAGCAAGGGACCAGAGRGCAGAGTTTTCCAAGAAAGCTGGAAAATC
The DNA here is from genome assembly GCA_014549065.1 of Cardinalis cardinalis. Classification (NCBI taxonomy): domain Eukaryota; kingdom Metazoa; phylum Chordata; class Aves; order Passeriformes; family Cardinalidae; genus Cardinalis; species Cardinalis cardinalis. The sequence goes on along the minus strand of JACDOX010000154.1, from coordinate 173,704 downwards.
CCTAAAACCACCGTGGCTGATGTTGTAGGGCTCACCACATTCCCACTTAAAAAGTGCTGAAGATATTTTGGGACGTGGGAAGCAAACCAAGGATGCTCCAGGATGCAGTGGCACAAGCTTTTACTCGCTTCTAAAAGGGATAAATTAGGTGTGGGAGGAAGCAAAGCCTCTCTTTGCTTTTACCTTGMAGTAATTATGAACAAGAACTCTCCTGAGGTTAAACCACAGCCAAGAGCCGGGCGCTCCCCATCACATGAAAGAAGCGTGAGGAGGTCAACTCCAGGCAGGAAGAGAGGACTGGTTTCCCAAACACTGACTCCATGAGACAGCTCARATCCTTGGTATTCTTTGTGGTTTGCAGCCCTAGATTGCTCAGGCACGTTATTTTCCCCAAGGCAAAACCACAAAACTCTCTCACCTCCCTAAAACACCCTCGTGGCTGCTCCCACAGCAGGAAATGACCACGTGGCAGGTTCAGGCTCCTGCTCTCTGACAGAAGCTTCAGGTCAATCATTAAGCACAAATTTAAAAGTTTCATTGTCCTGGGGAAGTTAGAAGGAAAAGGAAATACTTCTTGAAAAGCACAGAAACACACAAAGAGTTTAACAGCATCTCACTCAGCAGGGTGAGTCTCCATAGGAAATAATCCATCTGTGTGGGGTTTATGGAAAGTTTGCCCCTTTCCTGCACACAGGGAATGAAGTTCTGGAGYCTGAGCACCTCCATTGAGAGGCCTCTAACAAACATGAAACCCCACAGATGGTTTCTTGTGCACCTCAGGAAGCAAGGACTCAGCACTGAGGCCTCACAACCCAGGGACAGCRGGAAGTTCACATCAGGGAAGCCAAGAGAAGCCTGGGAGCYCTGGCTGCTGCATCTGAGCAGGGTTCAGKGACATTCATCAGTGCCACGTGGCCAAATTAACCAGCTCCAAATGCACCTTCCCTGCCTGAACAGCTCCTTCACCTGCTCCCATGTTACCCCTGCTGCTGTGGCCAGCTCCAGCTCCAGCTCCTCCCTCCTCTCTCAGCTGCATGGGCTCAATGTCAGGATCAGGGTCTTCTGCACTTTTTGGAGATGCTTCATCASCACCTGAATGGGAGCTGTTCTGTTCCAGACTGATCAATCACACAAAAAAAAATGAAATCACTTTAATGTGTTGGATCACCCDTATTTATACAGCAGGTGGGGTTTTATCCCACACAGTTTATTGCAAAGCAAGCTGGAAATTCATCACAGAATGGTTTGGGAGGGAAGGAACCTGAAAGATCATCCCATGCCAACCCCTGCCATGGGCAGGGACACCTTCCACTATCCCAGGCTGCTCCAAGCCCTGTCCAGCCTGGCCTTGGACACTCCCAGGGATCCAGGGGCAGCCACAGCTGCTCTGGGCACCCTGTGCCAGGGCCTCCCCACCCTCACAGCCAGGAATTCCTTCCCATTATCCCATCCATCCCTGCTCTCCTGGCAGTGGGAAGCCATTCCCTGTGTCCTGTCCCTCCATGCCTTGTCCCAAGTCCCTCTCCAGCTCTCCTGGAGCCCCTTTAGGCCCTGCAAGGGGCTCTGAGCTTTCCCTGGATCCTTCTCTTCTCCAGGTGAACCCCCCCAGCTCTCCCAGCCTGGCTGCAGAGGCAGAGGGGCTCCAGCCCTTGGAGCATCTCTGTATATCTCCATTTCTCCCACCTGAGCAAAGCTGAACCAGGGCTTGGAGCAACCTGGGACAGTGGAAGCTTTTCCCTGTCCATGGCAGGGAGTGGAACAAGATGAGCTTTAAGGTCCTTCCCATCCAAACCTGGGACAGTGGAAGGTGTCCCCTCTCTCCATGGCAGGGAGTGGAACAAGATGAGCTTTAAGGTCCTTCCCACCCAAACCATTCTGGGATTCTGTAAAACCTAACCAAGGTCCCTGCAGGACACTGCACCCCACAGGACTTGCAGATGTGGACGYGGCCAAAAACTTCAAAACACCCCAAGAAGACAGAGCACAGCACATCAGGTTTGTGTGTGTGTCCCTAAAGAAGTCATTAACCAGCAGCAGAGTGGATGATAGGAGATAAGCAGCAGCACAATCCATGGTAATTAAATTCCTACAAAGCCCTGCCACCGCTTGGATTTGGGATGCTGGATCAGGGATCATTCCACACACGCTGTGCTCTGCCTTGTCACTGCTGCCCAGTGCTGCCCTTCCAAGAGATCACAAAGAAACACAACAAAAAACCTCTTCTCAAGCTGTCCCTGGCTGGAGAAGACCAACACACTTGGAAAAGGCAGGAGGGGAGATGGCAAACCCCACTCAGATGTGCATCCAGCGTGGAGACTGCTCCTACCGAGACAGGAAGGTAAAAAATATCCAGAGGATGCTGCAGGGCAGATGTAGCAATAACASCAGTTAGGAAGGGCAAAGTGACACTGTTCTGTTTATTGGAAGGCTAAGAGAGAGGTCAGGCAAGGAGGGAKCCAAGGAACCTGACCAGAGCTGGAGGTGAAGGAAGGAATTAACTTTTCAGCTGCACAAGGTGGATTCAATCACCGAGCAAGATGAGATGGGTTTTGGAAAGCCATGGGTTATAAAAGTTAAGCTGAGGGTTAGATTGAGCCTGCAGAGAAAGAAATTGATCAATTTAAGACCTACTCATCAAATATTCAATAATGCAGCATTGACCAAAGGAGGTTTCTGCTCTGGAGCAGCACCCTCCTGCCCCACACCTGTGCTTGTGCTTCTTTGATGRGAAGTGCTTTAGGATCCTCCCAAGTCAGAGGTGATTCTGCCTGCTCCCAGGGCTGGGAACTCAGGGATATTGGGAAGAATACAGCAGGACTCTCAGTTTAAGGGCTGCAAACTTAATGAGCAAACACAGCACTTCTTTTGACCTCAAAAATYACTTTTTAGGATAAAAGAGAGATCTTTAAAAAAAAAAAAAGCACGATGAAATGCTTCAACCAATGGCACTACTACATGGAGCCCCTTCCTTAGCATCCCAGAGCAGATGTGCTGCACTCAAAATGTCTTTGTCTATTAAAACTGTGTCAGCTTCAGAGACTCCAAAACTCCCTGTGGCATAAACAGAATTTCTAATGAACAGCTGCAGGATACAGGAGTGGCCGCACAAAATGCAGCTGCCGAGATGGTTTTCTTTGCCCCCCCCCCTCACCAGCTTTTCCCTGCTGTCCAAATCCCACTTSCACCCATTTGGGTCTCTCCTGTCCTCCCTCTCTCTCACAGCTTTGCTGCCTCACTGTTCCTTCTGCACCCTCCACACATCTCCTGGTCCAAAAGAACCCTCAGCCTCTCTCCTGCTGGAGTTTTGCTGCTGCTTTCGCTGCTCGCACCAAGGAAGGGCAAAAGGGACAAATTAGGGAGGAAAACGTTATCAAAAAACCAAAGCCTGTAATTCCAGAGAACAAGAGCAATCCTCAGGGAAGGATTTATCCTGAGTAAATTGAAACTCACTAATAGATTTTTTAGCTGCCATGCTGCCTTGCAGGCCAAGGCACCAAAGCATGGCTCCTTGTGTGAGCTGGGGGAGCACTTTYAAAATGCCTTTGAAACCCAAAACTTGTCAAGCTTAAAGCCTGGTCCAAATGCACTTCCCAGCTGCTCTCCTGAATTTAATGGTGTGCTCTTAGTTGGAGAAAGAGCTGGAATGATTATTTAGTCAAGTGCTTGTAATGGCCCTGCAATGCTCAGCGTGGGATTTTGAGAAAAATATCTGTGGTGTCAACGTGCCCCYGTGAGTTCTGGGAACAGCAGCACAAAAGAAGCTGAATTCTTAATGTTTGATGCCTTCAGTTTTCCATGGGGCTCTCCAGTACCCCATAGAGAGTCTCAGTTCCTTATTTCCAAAACATTTTATACAAAGTTACTGCTTTGGTGAGCTCCATCCTTCAAATCTGAGTGCAAACAGCTGATGGATTCAAGAGTTATTGGAAGACTAARGGGTAAGAGCAGATGCCAAAGCCCTGTTTTATTAGAACCCTCTGACAACATTAAAGAGCATCWAAAGCTAAGCAATGTGTCTTTTTAAGGAAATTTTTATTAACTGGTATCGAACATGAAAGCCAATTAATACCTTGYGGCTTTGAGACAATCTGTCTGCTGCAATCACAGCGAGTCCAAACGCTTCAGCCACGAGAAGGGAGACTGCTGCTGCCACTGAGCGCCTCAAAGCAGCCAAGTTKTGGCAGAGTTTGTGGTTTAACAGCTCCCCTGGACTGGCAGCAGGATTTTCAGGACAGAGCTTGCTGGTAGGGCTTTGAATAGTTCACATCACAAATGTGATTCYATGGCCAGGAGGGGAAATTCCCAGAGGAACCATGGATAGTGTGGGAACACCCTGCACTCCAGAGAGCACCCAARTAACCCTCACCATGCAGCCCCTCCTGCCTGCCCACAGCACAGGSTGGAGGGAACCCAAATGCCAGCAGAGAGGGCACTTTGGGAAGGCTGGAGCTCCTTTTGGCTCCCAAATCCTCCAGGCAGGAATCTCCGACACACAGCAGCTATTTTTGGAGGGAAAAGAGGCCAAATGTCCTCAGAGCAGCTCRAAAAATGGGCCACAGTGCCAGCACAAGGCTCATGCAGATGGAGGAACTGCTTCCAACACAAGCTGCTCTCTCCCAGCCSTCATCCCAAAGATCAGACTGGTTCCAACTCACGGAACTGGTTCCAGCTCACTTCAGGGACCGTTTGGAAAATAGATGGTGAGAGGTGCTAATGGATGAGCAATCCACAAACGCCTCTTCTGGCCATCCCYAGCAGATATTTTGGACAGAAGAGCCAGCCCCAGCACCTCAAGCTGTGCCATCTCACTCTCATCTCAGTGGCTGGAGCCACRAATGGTTCTGATTGCACAAAATTTCCCAGAGGGACAGCAGAGCTCTCTCCCTTTCAGCTTCACACCATCCCAGGCTGGACAGTGTGTGAGTTTTCTATTGCCACAAAGGCTGCTGCTGGTGGCCAGAGCAAACACCTGATGGCCAGCCAGGAGAAGGGGAGACATTCCCAGAGGTGGGAAAGCTGCTGGCAAACACAGCTCCACTGTGAACGTGCCACAAGGATGGACACAAAGGCACCAGCCTGGAACAAAGTCATTAAGATGGGCACAAAATTCACAACTCAATTTGGCCTCTGTAGAGAATCAAAAAAAAAAATATTAAGGAAGCACTAGGATGGCTGTATTATATTGGAATAAAACAGTATTAGATCAAGCCAGTGATCCGTTCACTTCAGCCCCTCACTCCTCATTTCCAGCCTCTTTGGTGTAAAATAACCATAAATCATAGGCATGGAACAGTTTATTCAGGACAATTTCCCCCAAACCATTAACAAATAGGAGTTGTAGGAGCCCTTGAAGAATAACAGCTGTCCACCAAAATACCTTTTATTTTTTTTGAAGCTGTCAGTCACAGACATTCCCAACAGTGCAGAGTCTGAGCTGTAAAATAAAAAAGGGGAAGGGAAGGAAAGGGAAAGAGAAAGGGAAAGAGAAAGGGAAAGGGAAAGGGAAAGGGAAAACACACCAAGCTCAGTTTCACAGCTTCCTGCAGCAGCAACTTCCACAGATGAGCTCTGCAAGTTGCCCAGGGARGCTGTGACTGCCCCTGSATCCCTGAAAGTGTCCAAGGCCCAGTTGGACGAGGCTTGGAGCAGCCTGGGATAGTGGGAAGTGTCCCTGTCCATGGCAGGGGGTGGAAGGGGATGAGCTTTAAGGTTCCTTCCCATCCAAACCATTCTGTGATTTTAAGGGATTTCCTTTCACCAGCTTCAAACCCAACCCCTCCTAATTCAGTCCCCGCTCCCTTCTCCAGCATTACACACATCCACAGGGATGGGAATGACAGGACTCACACCCAAATCACAGCAGATTCAAAGGAACAACAGTCCCAAAGCCACCASGGGAACAGAAGTGCCACCTTACCTTCTCCAAGCTGCCTGACATCCCACCACACGCTCCTCTCTGCACCAGGCAGCACAAATCTTTTCAATCCTGGCAGCCAGCAGAGTTGGCAGGGAAGCAGAAATACAAGGATCCTACTGCCAAGGGATAATTCCAGCACAAATCTGCACTTCTGCTATTGTCTCCCCCTTCCTGATGGACACCCTGGTTCTCCAGAACACTCCTTTTGTGGAGCAGCCCTCCCTCTCTTTTATCCAGCGTCCTCTCTAACATCTTTGTTCTGTTCCCATTCCACTCATTTCCCAAATTTGTGCCTAGTCTCCCTTTTTTTTTTTTAATTGCTCTCAATATGTCACTCTATATTAGTCAACAGCAGATTTATTTAAACGTGTCAATGCTGTTGCTTAGCAGATCTGAGTGTGCTTTACCATTTCAGCCTCCTTCAGAGTCACATGTTCCCCTTCCCAGAGCTCCCCAGCATGTTTGGATCACCAGGAAGTTGGAGGAAAACAAAAATAAGTCTGATTCTAAAGGCAGGCCACTGGTCTGCCTGGGAAAACTTCAGGAAAACAAAAAAACACCTCCAAAAACAACCAAGAAGAGGAATTCTTCCCCAAAACCCACATGGTCTTATTTCTCTGTTAGGAAGATTCACCAGGTTCTGGTTTTCTTCCATTTTCTACCTTTTACCCATGAGTTTCAATAGGAGTAATCAAGTAAATGATTATCCAGAGCTTTGGAAAGAGTCTGATACAGAGCCAGTATCAGCTTTCCCCTGCAGAAGCTAATTTTAGGAAATGGCCTTCAACCACTCCATAAAAGGCTGGGAACACCCAGGTGAGARCATGTTCTGACCTTTGAAATTAGATTTGGGTCTTTGCTGAGGCAGAGAGAGAGGATAATGTGCAGCTAAATCCCCCACAGGAGGTTTTCAGCTCGGGCTTTCTGAGCTCCCCACAGTGATGGTGTTGATTTGGCCACTGCCCCCAGATTCCAACTTGCACATTCACAGCTGAGTGACTGGAGAGCCCAGAGGCTCCAACCAGCATCAGCTCCACACATAAACTGTGCCACAGCTGTCCCAAAATGCTGATGGAATCATGCAATCACAGAATCATCAAGGTTGGAAAAGCCCTCTGAGATCACTGAGTCCAACTCACAACCCAGTGCTGCCAAGCCCACACTAAACCACRTCCTAAACATGACAAAATTATGAAAAGGACTTAGCAAAACCAAGGAAACATCACCCYYCTGCAATCCACTGAAGCAGAACAASYCCAAACTSYCAAGAGCACCCCAAAACCTGCCCTGTGGCCACCAGCAGATGCCAAGTCTGCACATTCATTGAGGGCTTTGACTGTGAGATCATCTCCATGGCTTGGCTCCACTCCAGGTGCATTTCCCACGCTGCCCCTAAGCCAACCTCATCTTCTGCCCCAAAATCTCCAGCTCAGCCACCACCGTGCACCCCTCCCATCCAGGCTGGTTTAGAAYCCCAGAATCCCAGAGTGGTTTGGGTTGGAAAAGATCTTAAGGCTCATCTCCTTCCAGCAGGGATGCCACTCACTGGATCAGGTTGCTCAGGGCCCCATCCAACCYGGCCTAGGGGGAATTAAATCCCAGGAACTGATGCCATCAACACCATCTCCAGCAGCTGCTAATTCCACATTCAGAGTGCAGATCACATCCAAGAAATGAGGTTCACAACCTTGGGAACTGATACCACAACCTGAGACTGCCCAGCTGAAGAAGACAAATCCCACAGCAGGACCTGCCAGAACGGCTGCTGATGGGTTTCCAAAAATAACCCAGTCCCCTTTCCATGGTGCCTGATGTCCATTTACTTACAGCCACCTAAAAATAGCCCTTCCCGTTTGGATCAATGACGGGAGCAGACAGAAGTGAAAGGAGCTCATCACTCCACAAACACAGGGCTAAAGGAGATAAAATACTTTGGAAATGCAGCACAGGGAACAATCCCACTCTGGCCCCGAGACAGCCAGCTGGATGGGCTTAATGATTCTTCTCCAGCACCAGCTGTGATTGAATTTATTTCCATTTGGTGTGATTAAAAAGAAAGAGACAGATAAAAGGGAGAACAAAAAGTCCAAGATTTCAAAAGACACTAAAAATAAAATAGTTTGTGTGCTCTTGGCACCCTACCTTGACAATTTTTATATGTGTCAGCCAAGCTCAATAACCCAAAAGGAAGGCACGAGTCATTTATAGGTGGGGAAACAAAGGCATGGAAATGTTAAAATATCAATTCAATCATCAATAAAATCAACAGCAGGAACAGGTTTAAAGGGCAGGAGTTCCTTAACTCCTTTAAGGGCACCTGCCTATATCCATGCCCTAAAATCCTTGTGTATTTACTCTTCCTGGAGCCATTTTAATAGTTTCCATTGCCTGGCAAGTGCAGATCAATGCTGAGGAGTTCAGTGGCTCCTCACCACGAGTTCCAGCCCATTTAGCTGATCAAAGGCTTTGTTCACACCTCGCGGGGAAAAGGCACTTCCTCAAAATTCCAACGTACAAGTTTAGCAGCAGGAGACCTGAAATTAATCCCTTTATTTAAACATTAACAACTTTTAAGTGTCTCTAAGCAATTGTRAAGGTTTTATTAGAGAAGGTAATGAAAGCTCATGAGCAGCCAAGTCAAGAGGAAGCCAAGGTTACCTGCACTCATTTTCTGAGTACTAACTTTGACAGCACAAACTCACCCTGCAGAGGGTTTGTACCTGGAATAAAGAGGACAGCAACACCTTGCTGCCAGCTGAAGGCTGTGGGCAGGGATGGATGGAGCAGATCCTCCTGRAATCCATTCCCATGGCCATGAAGGGTAAGAAGATGTGCTGTGGGCAAACTGAACCTCATTGATTTGTCTTCTGAAACCATCCTTGGCASATGCTGATTACCCTGACAGCAGCAAGGTTACTGAGTACCCTCCTGTGTGGATATTCAGGTTACTGAATATTCTCCTGTGTGGATATTCAGTAGGAAAACCAATGACTGGAARAGGAGCCTGGAGAGCTCCAGCCCACACAGTCAAACCTCAACTGGACAAAGCCTTGAGCAATCTCATCTACCTTTGCCACAAGCAGGACATTGAATTAGACACTTTCAAAGATCCCTTCCAAACTTGTTTGTTCTACAATTCACAGAAACGCCAGAGAGAAGGTGGAAGCCTTTCCTGGAGATATCTCAACTAGATAAAGCTGTAATGGGTAATAAAAATAACTCTTAGTAAGCTTTTCACTGGATGTATGAGCTGGTGGCAGCGAGGAGCCTCCCTGCACACTGTGCTTCCCTCTCCTCAACATTTACCTCTGGACACAGGAATACATCTCTTCAGCTAAGACACTTTCAGCACTTTCACTAAAATTCAACGTGTTTTAGTGGCATTGTAGGACTTAATACTTGTAGGAGGTGATAAAACATTCATGAGAGCAACGCTGCGAGACTAAATGGGCTGGGCTGGCATTAAAAGACATTTAAGGGACAGCCTTTAAGGACCAGCTCTCTGCTCAAGCACTACACAATCATTTCCCCAGATCCTTCTGTGTATCCAAATGCAGGGAGATACACAAGGTGTGCACATCCCACCCTGGATCCTGTCTGGTTGCTGTAATGGGAGAAAAAAAAGCATGGATTAGATGCTGTCTGGATTGTAGATGTCACCAGGTTTGGCCTTTTTTTTTAATGCCTCCCTGTTACTGGAAAGTAACTATTGAGTTTCACCAAAGTCAAAAGCTCCTCTCAGGTTCATTTCCCTTTCAGCTGCTCCAACAACTGTCTTGCCAGAAYCCACAGAGGACAAAATCTATAGTTCCTAGGATTCACATTTTGGAATGGCTCCAAATGCAGAGCAAAGGTTTCACCCATAAGACCCTATTGCAAGGCACACAGCTATCTCCCTGACTTTCCTGGTCCTGATCCAGATGGAAAAAAAAATCCCAAAAAGCACAAGTCAGTTTTTTTTGCTGACCAGGATTACCTGGCTTAGTATCAGCAGCCTTCAAGGACACGGTCTAACACACCCGAGTGGAAATCACCAGTGCTGGAWGCAGCTCCCTGAAATCCTCTAAGCCTCTGCTTCTCTGCTGGAACAGCTAACTGCTGATAAACTCACTTTCAGACTATTTTCATAAAACTGAAGGTCAGCAAATGATTTGCTAATGAAATCTGTCACATAATTCTCAGCCTGATGCATAACTCCAGCCAGCTGCACCGAGCAGAGCGGCAGGCAGGGGTCAGCTGCCTGCTCTGAGGTGTGACAGGGCTGGGGGGTCACCAGGCCTTGGTGACAGATTCCTCAGAGCCACATCTTGCAGCAAGCTGTGCTCTGCAGCCTCTCCAAGCCCTGCACCCACCTCTGCAGAGTTTGTCCATGTTAGTGACGTGTCCTGGCTTTGGTGCATCCCTTGGCTCTGCACAATTTGTCCCCATCCAGCAGCTCAGAAGTCGCCCCTCGCCCAGGGTGGCTTTGCAGATGAAGGGTGAGACCTTGCACTGATCAATTCCCAGCTTCTAAAATGATCCTGACTCTTTTCAAAGTCACTCTGAAGAAACACAACAATCCTGCCCCAAAAAAAGTCTCCATTCTTGGGAGGTTGTTCTGTTTCCAACCAGAGGAGGGCAACCACACACGYTGACAACAGGCAGCATCCTTCTGCCTGATACACAAACATGCACTTTATTCTCATTCCCAACCACCAGAAGAGTTGTTTCATCTTTCCCATTGTGCCTTATTTATGTCTATTCCCTTCCTTGTGATATTTAAAGAGCATTCCCCATACAGAATCACAGAATTACAGAATGATTTGGATTAGAAGGGATCTTAAAAATCATCCRCTGATGATTTTTATCATCCTACCATGGGAAGGGACACCTTCCTCTATGCCAGGTTGCTCCAAACCCCATCCAACCTGGCTTTGGACACTTCCAGGGATCCAGGAGCAGTCACAGCTTCTCTGAGCACCCTGTGCCAGGGCCTCACCACCTTCTGAGTAAGGAATTTCTTCCTAAAATCCAACCTAACTCTGCCCCCTGTCAGTTTAAAGTAGCAGAGTGAATTCCCATGTTAAAGACAACCTGAATTCCTCATTCCTCCTGCTCAGCAGCAGCTCTGCTGGCTGGACCCAGAAGCCATCAAGCTTGTCCAAACTGTGTGTGCCACTGACCTAAGGAGAATTCATCAACCCCAGCTGGGAACTTGGGCACTGGCAGCAAGGAAATGCTTGTGACATGGCTATAAACAGCAAAGGGACTGGGGATATTTTCTCCCTCTCGTGCATTCCTGCCTGCCCTGCTCACACAAACCCTTCAGAGCCTGCATCAGGCTGCTCTGAGGCTCTCCTGCCAATTTGGATCATGAGATGGAGGTAAAAGAGTTCGTTCAGGAGAGCAAAACAACCTTAACTTTTCTATCTTGAGGGAGAATATCCTGCAAGTAACACCATTCCTCAGCACTTAGCTGGAAAACCCAGGGAAAGGCAGRAGTTTGTGGGAGAGGTCCCAAACTCTCAGCTCTTCACCCTCTCCCCGTGGACATTTCAAAAGCACAAGGCACTGGAGGCACAGGGTGAGACACAGGGATTCACTCAGAACACAAAATGGAAATTCAGCAGCTCCATCAACTCTGATTTTTAAGAATACTCACTTCTCCATCATCATTATGCTCTGTGGTAAAAGCCACTTTATGAGTTCAGCTAATCTGAGATGATGTTGCATCATTACCTGATGTTGATAAACAATTATTAAAGAGAAAAAAAAAAGAAGAGGCTTACAAATCCATGCTTCTCCTCTGGCCTGGGGTGGTTTTCAGTACCATTATCAGGCACTTATAAAAGGGGAGCTCTGTGATTTTGGTATGGGCTGCTGTGGTCCTGTTTTGGGTCTGATCTCTGGCCCAAATCCAGGGGTGTAAGCCAGCCATTGTCATGTTCTTGAGTTTTCTCACCTGCCCAAACACCCAGGCCACATCTGACYTGCCTTGGAGGTTTCATTCCTGGTTGTGCCAACTTGTGGATCAATGGCAGCTGGCTGAGGCCACACTGGTGGACAAGTGAGTGAACAGAGCAGCCCCTCATGTCCCAAACCTGAGCTGTGAAATCCAAAACTTGCATTTAAAAATCCCACTTTTACACCACTCCATGGCATTCAGTAACAAATAAATCCCCACAGCCTGGGGAGGGTTTTTACTCCAGCGTGGATRAAGGAGATGTTGAAGTGACAGGGAACTTCCCTGCCCGCCTTTTGTGGGGACAATACAAACCAGCAGAGCAGAAAGACATCCAAAATATCACTTTTCAAAGCAGCAACAGATCTTTCTGTCAAAGGAGAGATTTCACAAGGATGGGCATGGCTGGACTCATGGCAAAACAATCAAGCAAAGCGAGAGACACACGACCATTTCTCTTTTCTGAGTGCAGAAAAGCTTTCAGGAGATTTATAAAATTAAAGCTGCTGCTGTTGAACATCTCAAAGGGAAAGGGAGGGAGAGGAAGTGTTTCCCCCATGCAGCTCTCCAGCAGCAGCTTCTGACTGTACTCAGTGGGGAGCAAGGAGCACTCTCAGCACCTTCCCTCCCATGGAGCTCCAGGCAGAGGGGAAGCTCAGCAGTTTGCAGGATTTGGGTCCTTGCTTTTGTTCCCCTCCCCATCCTCCCTTTGGATGGAAAGACAGAGGAGAACAGACAATTAAGGAATTTGAAGCCTCACCAGCAGCTACTCTGAATGCAGGCACATGAAGCAGCAGGATTCTGCTGGTGACATTTGGACCACAAATGAAGTCCCCAAGAGTAATAAACAATCAGGTAAAGAAATCTGGAAAGAAATTACCCAGCACACCTCGTCTTCCTGGCCCCCATGAGATCCATATAAAATGTGTTAATGCATCTGATTATGATCTAAATTATGTACAGAGGCTCCTGCCAAGCACTCTGTGAAGTTTCTTTATTGTTAAGTTGGAAGCTGTTTAAGAACGGTCCAGTCATCATGTTTCAAATTAGATTTGGGGGAAAAAAACCCAACATATTCCTACTTTATTGCTGGCTCAGAACATGGGAGAAGGTCAGGATGTGGGGTTTCCCTGCTGGAGGAAGAGTGGGCACAGAACAGCAGAAGAGCCACTCTGCTCCCTGTCCTTTGCTGTCACCTGAGCTCTGTGCCTTTACTGTACCCACACATGCCAGAGAATCACTGCAGTTTCAGTTTGCCACACGTTTTTTCCTGGAAAGAGGGGTAAAACACCAAGGTGTTCTCAAGCACACTCTCCACAGGCCCAAAAACTTTGAAAGAAAGGATTTCTGAAGAGTTCTACTGAGGAAACACCATGTGAGATTTCCCTCACACCTCTGAGGGCTACCTGAGCTGTCACTTGTGCTGCCAATCCTTTGTGCAGCTGTAAAAAAGSTGCTTCTCTCTCCACAGCAGGACTGGAGCTTTTTAAAAAACAGAGATACACCACTGCCAGGTGTAAATTCAAATTTGGGGGAGCACCCATAGCTTTATCTGCAAGCCTGACAATTTCAAGAGTGCTGAAAACTCCACCAGCCCAACCTGTGCTTTCTCTTCTGCTGCTGTCTGGCCAAGATTTTGCTCCGTGGATCAGCATCTCCTTCCCCTGCAGGGCTGGATTTCCAAGTCAGAGCCAAGGTCACCTTGCTCAGATCAGTTGCATTTCAAAAGGAGGGTCCCTACAGTTATTAAAAGTCTTCCATCCATTATCTCTGCCCTTCCAAGCTCACAGCTGCAGCCACAACTGCATAAATCTGGACTAAGCAGGGCCCTGTGGAAGTGCAATAGGATATAAATAGTTCTTATAGGTTTGTTTTGCTCTATATATGTGCATAAATCATACACACACACATATATATGCCAGATATGTCTGCACCTCATTGAATCATGGAATGATTTGGGCTGGAAAGGACTTTAAAGAGCATCCCATTCCCCCCMTGCCATGGGCAGGGACACCTTCCACTGTCCCAGGCTGCTCCAAACCCTGTCCAAYCCGGCCTTGGACACTTCYAGGAATCCAGAGGCAGCCACAGCTTCTCTGGGAATTCTATTCACCTCATCACCACTCTTACAATAAAGAATTTCTTCCTAAAATGTCATATTACCCTGCAGATCTGCAGGAAGTCAGGGATAAGAACTTCCATTTCTAGCCACCGTGGTAATGTAGTGATTTCAACACCCAAAAAATGCTTTAATGTAGGATCACAGGCTGGATCCCAGCCAGGCAACAGCACTGCTTTTAAAGGAGTATTTATCTCCATAAAACACTTCCCAAACAACGTGCTCAGTGCTTGAAAATAAAGCCTTGCTAAACAACCAGATTTTTAACCTGGAATTCTGAATGCTGGCATTCTCTGCTGCTCCAGGTAAGTCTGATTCCCTTACACAGCACGGTGATTTTCTTTTTAAGAAGAAAAGGAATTTTCTCTTTCAGTTTAACTTTGAGGCAAGATGGAAGACCACAGCCTGGCCTCAAAGCTGTGAGATCTTTTGAACTCCAAGTCAGCAGGCTCTCACAGGAGCTGAGCTCGAGGGCTGCTCTGGAATAAATCAAAAAGGATTTACTCTTTCACTTGAACAAGGCAGGGGAAAAAAACTCCATAGATGCACAGATAGGGGGTTGGGGGTGGGGACACAGCTACCAGGTTTTAAAAAAGTAATAAAAAAAGGCAACTTAAGAATGCCATGATGGTTTGATAGTCACAGTCCCATAAGCTGAACAGCACCCTGCATGGYTGGATTTCCTGCAGGAAATCACAGSCACAGTTGCTAAGCCTGCTGGAAGCAGTTCAGCCCAAGAATACACAGAGCAGATGCTCCAAGCAYGGCTCCCAAGGACACAGTGCTCCTGGAGAAATCCTCTGTCAGGGAGTCAAAACAGGGGCTGGGACTGCCCATGTGTGTGTCATTGGRGCTGCAGCTGTGATCTCTTCACAGAGGAGCAGAGTTCACAGCCAGAAAGGACCCTGAGAGCACCTCGTGTGCTTTGTGCTGAACCACAGCCCATCCCACCTCATCCAAGTTTTCCTGAGAGCAGGAATCAGATTYAGCAGCCAGATTCTGACTGGAGGAACTCTGGGGGCTCCCAGTCACAATCCACGTGCTGCTTCCACTCCAGAACTTGGGCTGCCAGAGCAGCTTTGTGCAGGATGCCACTGCCCCGTGGTGTCCTYGTGTCCCTGTGCCAGGAAATGCCACTCCCTGACTCCTTTGCTTCGCTCCTGACACCTCTGCTGGAGCCCAAACTCATCAGCAATTTTGACAATASTCCAGAGGCTGAGTTTGCCTGAAGGAGCTCAGCACAGGGCACAAAATCTCATCTCATCCTCTGGCTTCCTTACAGGAGTGAGAAGAAAACTGRGGAAGGAGAAATGTGCTGCTGGCAGCGATTCCAGCCTCTGCAGGGGGATTGGAAGGCTCCCAGAGAACCACACACCCCCACCAGAGCTGTGATCAGCACCCATGGACTAATCCTCACACCTTGATTACAAAGAGTTTGGGGACAAGAACCTGCCCAGAGAATGATGCTAAAGAAGAAAAATGTTCAGAGCCCAACTTCCCCCTGAGCTGTGTGCAGGGATTTGGATCCCAAGGCACCCAGACACTGAGCTCAGACCATTAGTGACATTCAACACTGCTTTTAAAATCAGAATTGAAAACTGCTGAAACCAGAATATTGTGAAACGCTGCTTCTTTGCCTGCAACTTCTGCCAAATGAATTTGGCTAAAACTTTCAGCAATTAATGGATGATTAAATGAAAGAGCTGATGGCCAAAAAATATGTAAGGAGCTTGATTAAAGCTCTGGGGGTGACACTGTGCTGGTCCTGCCCTATTTTTACAAGCTTTTCTCATCTCAACATTATTTCAACTGGACTATAGGGAGGAGGAGAGTGTTGTTAGAAGGGTGTGAGAGGTTTTGGTGAATTATGTTAAAATCCAGCATGGGAAGAAGCAACTTAACCCCAGGCATGGGGCAGCCTGACACTGCAGAGCTCCTTTGTGCTTTACCTGTTGTCCCTCAGCTCCTTGGCTCAGACCTGTCCCACATCCCACATGGTCTCCTTCTCCACCTCTCTTCTTCCTCCCAGTGCTGATCTCAAGGGTTTCCCTCCTGTTTAACAGAAAAACACAGACAAAACCACATGGAGTCATGAAATAAGTTCTGTATGGCCTCGAGGCATCTGCAAGAGAGGCACAAACATTCCTTCTGGACCTCTCCAAACAGGGATTGAGCAGCCTGGGGGAGTGGAAGGTGGCCCTGCTCATGGCAGGGACCGGAATGAGATGAGCTTTAGGGTTCCTTCCCTCCCAAACCATTCTGGGATTCTGTGATTTATCATGTGATCTTAAGCCTGGAAGCTCCCACAAATTTGACAATTTGGGCTGCTGGGGAGTAAGGGAGGCTGAAGGGAGAATCAGGCACAAATGAGACCACCTGGAGAAAAGATATTGCAAATCTAAAAGGGATCAGATGTGGGTCATCAGCAGCTCCCTGCACCATCAGCTCTGAGCCACTTCCAGGCATTCTCAACTTCCTCACTTCACCCAAAATTCTTCCTGTACAACACCTGATAATTGACAGCTCTCAGGTTACATCCATGGGATCATTTCCCACAAAAATATTCAATAAAGTCATTATCTCCATTGTTCCATAAGTGCCAAGGTCCAAGAGGATCATTGCAAGCCATCCAGCCCGACCTGTTCCATGACACACCACGAGTTCCACCCACCAAGTCCAGCCTCAAGCCCAGCAATTCCCACCAATTCTTCACCCAGTTTCTCCCCAAGCTCAAATCTTCTCTCAGCCACACCTCTGCTGCAAACAACCCCTCTGATCTCAGCAGACAAACAGACAAAAATAAAATACCTTTTGTTAAGAAAAGCCCAAGGCTCCAGGATTATCCTTCTCGGGTGAAGTCAGTGGCCTTTCCCTTTGTTTCAAAACAAAAAGGATCATCCACATCCTGCCTTCATCCTCCCACACAGCCTCTGGGACAGCAGAGCATCTCAACCTCCCTCTCCCCACCCTGACTCTCACTAATGTGTTCCATACTCAGCCTCTCCCCAGTCCCAGCTCCCGGCAGGAGTCAGGGCTGGTCCTTGGATGCTGCTGCTGCTGCTTTATAAAGGCTGCTTCCATCCCATTCCATCCCTTTCACTTCAGCTGCCAAAACACTTCCTGAGTGCCCACATCTTTGGGATACAAAGAAGGAAACACTTGGTGATGGGAGCTGGTCCCTCCTGGCAGGCTGCAGGTCCTGGCACGGTTCCATCAGCTACAAAATGTTTGCAGAAACAGGAACAGCCAGGACCCTTCTACAGAACCCTCCTTCCTCCCCTGATTGCAAAGTTCCTCCCAGAGTTCTCCAGGAGAGGGAAGACATTTCTCAACAGCCACAGCTGAGGGTTTCATCTCAAGGTGACCTGTGAAATATCCACTCCAAACCTCACCCACGCTGCGGCATCTGCACGGCCCTCGCTGCCTCTCCCAGCTCTGGAGATGTTTCATGGCAGGCTTGGAATGCTGACAGCTTACAAAATAAAAATCTGCCATTTTTTTAAATTCAAAGCCACCAATTATTGTCCCTGAAACTCTGGCCACTTTGGGGAGAGGAGCCAAGGAATCAGAGTATGTGACAATGGGATGCCCAAATCCCAAACAAACCACTCTCCTGAGAGTCACAGAATAAAAGGAACCCTGGAGATGTTTCATGGCAGGCTTGGAATGCTGACAGTTTACCAAATAAAAATCTGCCTTTTTTTTTCCTTCAAAGCCACCAATTATTGTCCCTGAAACTCAGGCTACTTTGGGCAAAGGAGCCAAGGAATCAGAGCATGTGGCAATGGGATGCCCAAATCCATCAGGCAAACAAACCACTCTCCTGAGAGTCCCAGAACTGTCTGGGTTAAAAGGAACCTCAAATATCATCTCATTCAACCCCCTGCCATGGGCAGGGACACCTTCCACTAGAAGAGAGCTTAAGAGTTTTTTTAAAAAAGCCTAATTTTAATGTAAGCACTGGAAAACATCAGACTCCTCATAGAATAAATGCCACTTTATGTTAAAGTGAAGGCCCTTGTTTAATAAACACTACACCATTAATATGATGTAAAAATTCCAGGATATATTAATATTTTATTCTGATCACTGTCATTAAAGCAATAACAACACCCCAGCAGAGGCTGACCCGAAAAAAAAGTGTGATTTCTCTCTACTCTCCACCAGAGAAAAGGTGGCCAAGTCTCTAACTTCATTTTATATTTTATTAGTTTTTACAAGCCAGCTATGCTAAAGGGTTGCACCAGTAATTTAAACTGCAGCTGTCAGCAGAAGTGAAGGACATTGAGGGATACATTTTATTCCAGCTCTTTTATTGCCTGGCTCCTTGGAGTGATTCAAACAGCTTAAGGATTTTAGAGGCACTGTCACAACAGTTTCTGGCCCATCTCAAGCTGCTATTTGAGCAAGAAAAACAAAATCCTCAAGAACTCCAACTTTCAAAGAACTGGCTGGACCAGCAGAAGCTGTTCAAGACTCAGCAACTCCTGAATGCCACCAAACTGTTCCCTCACGGGGACAGGCACTTTCTGCAATGTTATTCCCACTTGGCAGAAGGGGAGGGGGATCCATAAAACAATAAAACAGGGGGAAATGCTGATTTCTGCAGCTCTGCCAAACCACAGGAACACACAGAAACTCTTCCCACCATCAGGAGCCAGCAGTGCTCTGTCACATCTGCTGGGACACAGCAAGGCAGGTGACAAACTGGAGCACAATGAGGCTGGCACAGACCCAACCCAGGAAAGCCTCCAGAGTGCTGGCCAGAGGAGAAATGTTTTGAAGATTCCTGTCCCAGCAGCACCCCAGGGTTCTGCTGGACTCTTCCCTATGGATGATCAAAATAAAATTAATTCCTTGAACTCAGGGACCAGCCTGACCACCCCAGGCTGGTGGGAAATGTTGGTTTTCACCCCCATAGATTGTTCTGCCATGAATCCAGCCATGCCCATCCTTGTGAAATCTCTCCTTTGACAGAAAGATCTGTTGCTGCTTTGAAAAGTGATATTTTGGATGTCTTTCTGCTCTGCTGGTTTGTATTGTCCCCACAAAAGGCAGGCAGGGAAGTTCCCTGTCACTTCAACATCTCCTTTATCCATGCTGGAGTAAAAACCCTCCCCAGGCTGTGGGATTTATTTGTTACTGAATGCCATGGAGTGGTGTAAAATGGAGGGTGTAAAAGTGGATTTTTTTTAAATGCAAGTTTTGCTCC
>JACDOX010000154.1:132700-144748 GCA_014549065.1 Cardinalis cardinalis | reverse complement strand
GCTCCATCCCTGGAAGTGTCCAAGGCCAGGCTGGACAGGGCTTGGAGCAGCCTGGGACAGTGGGATGTGTCCCTGCCCAAGGGATGGGATGAGATGACCTCTAAAGTCCCTTCCAACCCAAACCATTCTGGGAGTCCAGGGTTCTAAGGCAGGAGTGTTTGTGCACATCCACAGAATTTCCAAAGTTAAAGGCCCATTTTTTGAGTGATCTCATTTKCAAGCCAAACCGGACAGCAACTTTACAGTCACCGAGCTCCTCGTGCACACTCAGTGCTGCAAAATCTGCAATGACTTCAGATTCTTCACTATTAACATATTCTCCATATTAATCTCCCCCAAATGATCCATACTGGGAATTTATGTATGACTCAGTATTAAAATCCAGTGTAACTGTGTCTCTGAGCATGTCATGGAGCTTAAATACAGGCGAGCAGAGGGCACTAAGAGGCTGCTGAGAACCATTTTCTAGTACATTGGAAAGGACAAACTGTTTTTATGAGTGTGTGTTTTACAGTCTGTTTTTTCAAATTACATCTAAAATAGTTCCCAGGTGGAAGTTGTATCATTCCAACTTCAATCTAAGGAATAGTTTATTTTAAAAAATGAGAAATTAAATAAAAAGAGGTGAAACTTCAGAAAATCAGAGTCCACTGAAAGGTCAACAGTGTCTTGTGCTGCTCAGAGAGGACTCAGAGACACAGTGGRAAAAAAAACCTTGAGACTTTTTTCTGAGCAAAGATTCAAATAATAAGGAAACTTTCCTAAAACAGTAGCATCAAAGTTTGTCCTTAATTCCACARTGAGTGCATCAGACTGTGGCAGATTTCTTTACAAAGCTCCAGGCATCCACGAGGCAGCTGGAGAGAAAAAAAGGATTCCCTTGCCCACCATGTTCTTATCCACTGCCTCCAAGCAGCTCTCCTTCTGCAAATCAATATTTTCCATTCTTTTTAAGTATCCCATACAGCTGTAACATGGCTCTAACACTCTTCCCAACACACAGCACCTCCAAAACTGGAACTCAGCTTTTAATGAGCATCAGCAGTGATTCCAGTGCTGGAGAGGTGATGCAGATCCCTCTGGTTTTGCCAAGCAAACTAAGGCTTGGAAAAGCAGAGAGCAGGAGAAGAAACCAGGATGCTTGGGGTTGTAGATGAGGGTAAAAGTGCAATCAGCACCTGGCTTGATTTACAGGTATTATAATACAAATACCCTCAGGTATTTGTGATTTGGTCAGGACAAACGTAGGAGGGGTTTGATTACAGGACCCCAGGGATGGAAAAATCAACTCCCTTGGCAACTTCCAGCCTGGCTGCAACAGGACAGGAAGAAACAGGAGGGGAATCATTACAAACACCTGCTTTTCCAGAATGCAGAAGGAATAACTCCTGTGCCCTACACACTGAGTCAGTGTGAAAAATGCATGTATTTTATGACTGCCTTTTTGCAAATATTCAAATGAATATTATGTGTGTTGTGTTAGAAAGTAATGCTGTATTCATTCTCTTAAAGTAGTGTATTGAATATAGTTTTAGGTTATAAAAAATGTTAAAATAGAAACTATGCTATGTGGGATACTTTTTTTAAAGAAAGGACTCACAGTGAGATAGCAGCCACAGGACACCTGAATCTTTCAGAGAAAAAGAATTTATTGCCCTCTTATCAGAAGAAATGAACTTCTTCCCACCTCGAAGGGGCTGTTAAGACTTAGAGGAAGAAGCTGACACTGACCAGACAGAATCCTGTGTTTGAATGTAATTTATGCATCATGTATGAGGTGTATGAATATGCAACAGGCTGTTGTTTTTAAGGGTTAATCCTCTGTTAATGTGTGTCCTTTTTCTGGCTCATGCTGCCCAGAAAAAGGTACCTGGACATCCATAACTCTTTGTTTTTATTGTCTCATATTGTCCTAATTCAAATTGTCCAAATTTACTGGACAATAATTTAGTAACCATTTATTATTACTCTAATTGTATGACTATTTTTATAACCATTTTATTACTATGAAACTTTTAAAATTTAAAAAACAAGTGATTGGCGTTTTTCAGACTGAGTATGGTTTACTCTCCCTCCAGTCAGGATGGCCACATCCCTCTCCCAAACAGCTCCTGGGTGTCCTGGCCATATCCCAGTCATGGCTGTCCATGGATCAACAGCAGCCCAGCACTCCTCAGCAGGTCACCCTCCAGCCCTCTGCCAAAACCAGACCCCTAGGGATGACCAGGGAACAGAGTGGAAACAAACAGATGGGCTTAGAAAGAAAGGAACTAAAAGCAGTTTCACATTTCCTCCATTCTCATTTGTCACAGACATCTTTTATGAAAAATCCTTTCCTCAGGATTTTTTCTCCTGAGAAGCTGRGAGGCCTCAGGAACAAAATRTAAACAATGATTGTCTGCTGCTGTGGAATGCAACAGGTGCATCTGKGATTGGTCTCATGTGGTTGTTTCTAATTAATGGCCAATTACAGTCCAGCTGTCCAGACTGTCTCGGTCAGACACAAGCCTTTGTTATCATTCTTTTTCTATTCTTAGCCAGCCTTCTGATGAAATCCTTTCTTCTATTCTTTTAGTATAGTTTTAATATAGTATATATCATAAAACAATAAATCAAGCCTTCTGAAACATGGAGTYAACATTCTCSTCTCTTCCCTCATCCTGGGACCCCTGYGAACACCATCACTCTCATTTCCTGCCTGTGGAGCTGATCTCCTACCTGCTAATGCTGTCCTTACTCCTGCAGCTTCTGGTTTCTATCCCAAATTTCTTAAATTCCTCATCCATTATAGATTCATGGAATATCCAGAGCTGGACCAGAAGGATCTCAATCCAACCCTGGCCCAACACAGAGACCCCAACAATCCCAACTGTGCATCCCTGAGAGGGYTGTCCAAACTCTCCTGGAGCTCTGACAGCCTTGGAAATGTCACCATTCCCTGGGGAGCTGCTCCAGTGCCTGACACCCTCTGGGGGAAGAACCTTTTCCTAATATCCAACCTAAACCTTCCAGGCACAGCTCCAGCCACTCCCTGTGTCCTGTCCCTGCTCACAGAGGGATCAGAGCTGCCCCACTGCTGCCCCTCAAGAGGAATCATCCAGCCACCCTCCCTTCTTTCTGATGTCCTCCCATCCACACCAAATCYCAACTGACATTACAAATTCTGCTGAGCACAGAGATCCCATTACAGCAAATTACCAAAATGTTGCTCTGCTTTGCAGCTTAGAGAGGATCAAGTTATGCCCCAGCTTACTCCTGTCAGCACCAGCAGGAAAGCTCCCCTCTGCCTCATGAAGGACAAAACCATTCTGGACAAAGCAGAGAGCTGGGAGGGAAGAGTTTTGAGGAAAAACGATCTCATAACTGGGTAGGAATAGYGCTGTCAGCAGCAGGCAGACACACCATGCCAGAAGGAGTTATCCCTTCTCCAAACAATTTTAGGCAGCACAGTCAGGAGTGGCAGCACCAGTTTATTCCACGCTTGCTCCCTCCTAAAATCAATTTTCCAGCCACACATCCATAGTTCATCTGGCAAGTGGCCGTGTCTTTGCTGTATTCACAGTTTTGATTCCCCTCAGTCAGAGCAGGGAGCTCTCCTGGAGCTGGGATTAAACACAAACATCTCTGAGCAGGGATCTTTCCCCTCTCCATGTCACCAGTCCCACCCTTTGCTACCAGGATCACTGAACAGCCTCTTGAAACCTCACCCAGCCTCACGTGAGGTTCCAACAGCAAGCACAGCACAAAGAGCAGGTTTCCATATTCATTTCTGCTCCCTGGAAACCCTAGGACACAACAAGAGCAGAATAATAATACCAATTACTGATATTTGCTGCAGTCATTTCAGAGCCAATTAACATAATGAACCTGCATCTCTTTCAGATAAGCAATCTCAGAGCACTCCAGCTAAAGGTGAGGGGCTGAAGCACAGAACAAGAATGTTAAACACAGATTACAGAAATTGGGAAAGATTTCCACACAGCCCTTCCTCCAAAAATCCACCTCCCAGCCCCTCTCTGCCTCCACACACACACCAAGGAGGACCTGTAGTATTTTTTATCTGTATTTTGAYGGCACACTGAGGGATTAGAGCCAGAAGCTTTTTATGACAAAGCTCCTGAGCCCACCCGAGCCTGGCAGTGAAGAATTCAGWGGAAAAGAAGGAAAAGAAAAATCAGCAAGTTCTGRGTGGGAAGCAGCACATTCCACCTGCTGCATGACAGAGAATTCCCTGCACCAGAGAACAGATCCATCCCTCTCACAGGGAACATTACCTGGAGCCACGTGTGCTGTTTGCTGCAGGCTGTGCCCTCTGCAAAATGTGGCCACAGAGACTACAAAGGACCCACACTTGACACACATTTGTGGCACTTCARATCATCACAGAATGGTCTGGGTTGAAGGGACCTGAAAGATCATCTTGTCAGAGACTCTTCAAAAAACTGGGCAAGGGGGAATTTCATGGAATCACAGAATGGTTTGGCTGGGAAGGGCCTCAAAGCTCATCCCGTTCCACCCCCTGCCATGGCCAGGGACACCTTCCACTATCCCAGGCTGATCCAAGTCCTGTCCAGCCTGGCCTTGGACACTTCCAGAGATCCAGGGGCAGCCACAGCTKCTCYGGGCACCCTGTGCTAGGGCYTCCCCACCCTCACAGGGAACAATTCCTTCCCAAATTCTCATCCATCCCTGCCCTCTGRCAGTGGGAAGCCATTCCCTGTSTCCTGTCCCTCCATCCCTTGTCCCCAGTCCCTCTGCAGCTCTCCTGGAGCCCCTTTAGGCCCTGCAAGGGGCTCTGAGCTCTCCCTGGATCCTTCTCCTCTCCAGATGAACACCTCCAGCTCTCCCAGCCTGGCTCCAGAGCAGAGAGGCTCCAGYSCTTGRAGYATCTCTGTGGCCCCCTCTGGACTCAATCTAACAGATCCACATCCCTTCTTGTGCCAAGCATTCCAGTTCTGGAGGAACAAAAACATCACACTAACATTTAGCACRCTAAAGAGCTTATTTATGACTTCCCCTGAACATAGATCTTTCTGCTYAATCAGTTGTAAGACCACTTGTAGGGTGAACATGAGAATTCACCATGGATGTGGGACAACAGAACTGCACTGAGCAGGGCAGTGGGTGCTGGAGCTGTCCAAGCCTGTCCATTCAGGATAGTCTGGATTTCTCCAGCCACACATGGAGCTCAGAGAGCCCCAGCAGCCCAGTCTGAGCTCACTGTGCCATGGGAAGGGCATTTGAGGGTGGCAAAGCTCAGGCCACCAGTGTGAGAACGGGCTGATAAAGCCTCACCACAGTCATGTGGATTTCCTGCTTTTGAAGCTGCCAAAACAGTTTCAGTATTTTATTTCTCTTCTTAGAAATTAACTAAAAGTGTGGGTACAGTGCACGAGAAGGAAGTATAAAAACACAGGAGAAAAAAAGAGAATGAAATGAGGGYGTATGGCCTCTGCCCACAAACTGAATGTGTCTCCTCATCCCCCATTCCTCCTCCAGGACACTTCCCTCCTTTGTTTCCATCTCCACCACAATCCTCATTCCATTTCTGAGTTCCTACACATTTGTCCTTCTCTGTCTCATCACAGGAGTGCTCCAGGAGGCTCCAGGAAATGCATTAGGATTTCTTCCTGAGCTTTGTGTAGACTCACCCCAGAATGCTGATCACTACACAAGAGACCCACAATACCCACAAAACCCAGGCAGCCCACGAAGAACAAACCATAAACATGAAAGAGCCAAACCATAAACATGAAAGATCCAAAACAATGGCTGGGCTTTACCCAGACACTTGAAAGGCACAACCTGCCCAGGGGAGGGGGTTGGAACTACATCTTTAGGGTCCCTGAAAACCAAAATCCTGTTTCCATGATTTCTACTCTTGGGCAGAAAGGTTCCATCATATTTAATAAGCATAAATCTGACAGTTCCTCAAAAAATACAAAATGTAGACACACAAAATATTAGTCTAAACTTGTGAAATGAAGAGAAAAGTTTGTGCTTTGTCACATGGAACCAAAAAATCTASCCCATGATCCAGAAGAGGACAAGGACCGAGGATGGGTTTCAATGAGGATCAAATTAACAAATGGATGAAAGCAACATGAGGTTTGATTTTCAGACAAGGTCACAGCAGTACAATCTGAGTGCTGGAATGGCCACAGCCAGGCTTTGGGTTCAGCTGTGGCTGCCCCACCCCTGGGAGTGTCCCAGGCCAGGYTGGAGCAACCTGGGAGAGTGGAAGGTGCCCCTGCTCATGGCAGGAGGTGGAATGGGATGAGCTTTAAGGTCCTTCCAGCCCAAACCATCYGGGATTCCAAGCTCAGCCATCACCTCCAAGCTGTCACATCAAACAGCAAAAGGAGTTTTGATGTTTATYTGGCTACAGACTAACAAGGAACCAGGCTGAACATGCCCAGGGCTCTTGGTCACTGCCTTGGTGTACAACCAGAAGCAGCAATTACCAGAAATTTGAGATACCTTTTAGGCACTAATTAGGCTAACTAAGGCAAGAAAGAGCTAAATGACTTGCCCAGGGCCACAGAAGGCAGTGACCAAGTGGTGTTTAGGAGTCTCSTTCACAGCCCTGTTCCCCAAGCCCTGAGAGAACCCCCACAGACCAWTTCACAGGGAGCTGTGGGGTGAGAAAGCTGCAACCAAAACCGACTTCCTCYCCTCTCCCTCCCTCTCTGCCCACAAAGACAAGAGTTTCTGATGAGTGATTTCACACAAGATGTACAGCCTAACTTAAACCAGAAAGAAACCAATCACAAATCCCTCACCCCCAGTGCTCAGAGCACCCRAATTCTGCTCCTTTGTGAGAGAGCAAAGCTACAAACAGGAGGATAAAATAAAACTTCCCATGTGCTGCAGCAGCAGGCAGCACTGCCAGGGATCTCCCATTGCTGTGCCAGGTGAGGCTCTCCTGACCACACAGCTTCCTTGGGAAAGGAAGCAAAACAGGATAAAGCTTACAGGGCTCCACTGCCTATGACTCAGGCATGCTGATACTCCAACTACCCTGGAGATGGGAATAACTAATTAATCAGGAGTCATGGGATCAAAGTGAGCAGCTAGATATTTTGGGTTAATTTAATTACTTCACCTCGAAATAATCCCAAAGTTCCAGCAACAAGAGATTCCCTTTTTCCAGCATCCCCCAGCACAGCAATACTCACACTACCTGWATTCCAGCCCCTCCTGCAGCTCCTGACATCTCCAGCGCTTACAGATTTCCCTGGGAGAGGTTTCTGGCAGCCTCGCTGGTTTTCAGTGTTAGGATGTAATAAAAAAGGAAATTCATGAATTGTCTGCAGCAATTTGAGGGAGATTTGTGGCCATAGCAACATTACTATAATCTATGGTGCAGGGAACAAAAGCCACTTTGATCACGTTGTTCCCACCCCACCCATAAGGCTGGAAAATGCTGTCCAGACACTCCCCAGTCCCCCAGATGCCCAAATGTGCTCTCCCAATGGCTGCCCCTGACATGAAATCACCGAAAAGGGGGTTTAGAGTGACTCTGGAAGGTTGTGCAGGACATTCACCATCCAGACAGACCMCCCCAAGCAACCACCCTCCTGTACTGCTTCAGGAAGGGGACAGTGCCTGCTTTTCCCAGTTATCCACCAAGCTCCCAGTGAGGAGCCTGGGGAAGAGCTGAAGGCATTCACTGACAGAAAATAAACAACTCACCCCAGGTTTATTGCTGTCGGTGCCACGTGGCTGCAGGTTCTGTCCCCTCCCTGTCACTCACTACATTTCCTCACTCTGAAATTCATCCAGAGCATCTTTAGGCTCACACAGCTGCACTCAGGCCTGCAGGCACTCCTGTAATGCAAATAAAACAAGGAACCAAGGCACTGAGGAATTAATCTAACGAGCTGCCTGCCCTGCTCCCTGTGCTCAGGGCTCCCACAAGGAAGATGCCTCTGGAGAGGCCAGGCTGCCCAGGCAGCTGAAAGAAGAAATTTGTATTAATGCTCTCACTATTTTTAGCTTCACAAATCAGGCAGAGCTGACTTGTGCTTCCTGCCCCCAGCCACAACATCTGGGCTCTTTCTGGTCATTCGGGCTCGTTTTCCCACAAGGCAGAGCCTGGAATGTGGCAAGGTGGAGCTCTGGGAGGGAGGGAGGGGGAAGAGGCAGCAAACTTTCCAAATTAGTAGGGAAAAGCAGAGGGCTGCAGTAATTCCACCGCTGGGATAACTCAGCAGCAGTGATTACAATCTGCCCACTTCATTTGGCCCTGCAGTTTCTATTAGAGGCACAGCAGGAGGAAATTCTTGTACAGTAGTTAAGGCAAGGGCAGGGTGTTGGGTGACTGGGTTTGGCTCCCAGCTGTGCCTCAGATCCTTCTGAACAACCTCAGGGAATTCTGCTCCTGTTCCCTGGCTCGCAGCATTCCTTGGGAATTCACCAGGGAGCTCATGGGTCACAAATAGCAGCTGAGAGGAGAAATATAATCAAAAGCTACTTCCCGTTCAGCAGGATGTAAAGCATCTCACAAATTTGTTTTGAGTAAAAGATGTAAGCACTACACAAAATTGATTGATTGGCATCTTCCAACCATCCCAGTTTTACAGGAAGGAGAGGGCACAGCCTTGCTCAGCCATTCCCATAACCCCCACACTGCCAGGGAATCTATTTGAGAACATATGTCTTGATAGTCTCCAAAGATGGAGACAGGAAAAATTAATCCTGGGAGACAGGAAAAATTAATCATCTTGTGCTGGTCTGACTTCAACTATTTCATAGCTCTGACCGAAATAAAATCTGAGCATGGGAGCAAGAAATGCCAGCAACATACAAAACTCAAACTGGAAGCATTAAAAAAAAAAATTTAAAAGGCATTGAATCCCAACAAGTTAAACCAAATAAAAGAATGAAAGGAAGGAGGAAAGGATGCTTATTGCTAACCCTTCAGTCATGTAGTGCTGAAGTTTGGGGKTTTTTTTGATATATTCCAGTACCCAGGACCTTCTGCTGGTTTTCCAGAGCAGGGATAGTTCTTTGTAAAATGCTCTTGAGGTCCTCAAAATGAAGGCCAAAACAAAWGAATAATAGAACTTCCAATCCAAAATTCTCACTCCACATCAACTCTACATTGCTGAGACAATGTATTAACTCCTCACAGGGGCTTCCCCACCGGGGAAGCAGCATGGGGTAATCTGGAATAAAAGGTTCTGGGAGAAATGGGAACCCCTTGCCAGCATTTTGTCCCATCACCTTTCCATATCCAGACCCAGCAGCAGCACAGGGATCCCCTGAGTCCCTCAGCACATTTGTGCTGTGGGATGAGGGGCTCAGAGCCTCAGAAGAAAGGCAGTGCCACAGCAGCAGACTGGAGTCATCACCCTGTGCCAGTTTGAAGGCCAAACACGTAACCCTGAATAAAGCAAGAGGCCAGGAAAAGGCCCCAGAGCTCTGCTCTGCTTTCAGGGGGAAGTGTCACGAGCAGCACTGGTGCCACTGACCTACTTATCCCCACAAAAGGGCCACAGAAAAAGGCAACAGCCCCAGCTCCGTGGCTGCTGCTGCGCCCAGCTCCCACAGTGCCAAAATCCCTCTGGAAAATGCACTATAAGGAACATAAAGGAACTATAAGGAGCACAGAACAGGTGGGACCTTCCAAGAGTGCTCCAGTTTTCCCAGAAAGAGCTGCTATTTTTGCCACTGTGTTACACAAGGGCAGAGCTGGAGCAAGGCTGCAGTTTAGGAAATCCCATTTGCACCTCTGCCTTCCAACAGCAGCTTCTGTCCAATATTCTCCCTAAAGCTAAAACCTTTCTGTAATCATTCCWGGAGGAAAGGGCAGACAGGCTTCATTTTTTCAGGATGAAAGCTTGCAAAGCTGCAGGAGTGTTTTAAAAAATGGTAATTCCCACTCGCCAATCCAAACACAAACCAGGGCAGGGACGTGGGAATGCTGAGGAGGAAGAGCCCACACAGAGTCCCACAGCTCCAGCCACAGCCATCACCTCATGGAGTTAGGAAAAAAAAGAGCAAAAGAGCCTAAACTCACCTATTTGGCAACTCAGGAACACATCAGATACAAACAGGATACCAGGATGAGCAAAAATCACCACAGAGCCCGMGAATCCCTTTGGGGCACCTGGTGAGGTCTGAATCAAATCTGGAGTTGTGGCTTTATTTTGAGTCATGGCCAGAAATTCAGTCCTAAATGAAACCTTGCAAGCAGCAAAAAGATAAATGAGAACTCCACAGTAACTAAGAGACAAGACAACACTGACTAATTTAATTAATCAATTTAMTAGTGCAGCCAGCAGGACCAGGGCAGYGATGGTCCCTCTGTGCTGGCACTGCTGAGGCACCTCCAGCCCTGGGGACACTTCTGAGCCCTTCACAAGGACACTGAGAGGCTGGAGAGTGTCCAGGGATGGGAACAGAGCTGGGGAAGGGGCTGGAGCACCAGGAGGGGCTGAGGGAGCTGGGAAAGGGGCTCAGCCTGGAGAAAAGGAGGCTCGGGGGGRACCCTGTGGCTCTGCASARCTCCTGACAGAAGTCAGGATTTCTCGCAGGGAAGAAGGGAGTTACAAGCACAAGAGTGGGAGCYCAGCAGGTGTCTCGTTTCATTTTCAAGGAAAGAACTTCAGAAAACTCTTCCAATAAAAGTTTCCTGAACAGCAGCCATGACTTCTGAATCAACACTCGGGGAGCAGATTCCTCCTCTCTCCCAGCTGATGGTGTGATGGCTCCTTCCTTGCCAAACACCTGCTCACCAGAAAGTGAAGCCGAGCACTTTCCAGCCCAAAACAGACTCTGCAAACATGTGAGCCCACCATGCAAATGAGCCATTTGTTCAGGCTCCACACACAGCAGCCAGCCCTGCTTCCCTGAGCCTCCATGGATCTGCCATGGCAGCGAGGCACGGCCTTGGTGGCTCCTGGGGGTCACTGAGCCAGGCCTTGGTGGCTCCTGGGGGTCACTGAGCCAGGCCTTGGTGGCTGAGCCAGGCCTTGGTGGCTCATGGAGGTCACTGAGCCAGGCCTTGGGGGCTTGTGGGGGTCATTCAGCCAGGCCTTGGTGGCTCCTAGTCACTGAGCCTGGCCTTAGTGATTTATGGGGGTCACTGAGGTGGACTTGGTGGCTCGTGGGGATCACTGAGCCAGGCCTTGGTGGCTCGTGGGGGTCACTGAGCCAGGCCTTGGTGGCTCATGGTCACTGAGCCTGGCCTTAGTGATTTATGGGGGTCACTGAGCCAGGCCTTGGTGGCTCGTGGGGATCACTGAGCCAGACCTTGGTGGCTCATGGAGGTCACTGAGCCAGGCCTTGGTGGCTTGTGGGGATCACTGAGCCAGGCCTTGGTAGCTCGTGGGAGTCACTCCAAGTCAGGGAGACATGGCCTTGGTGGCTTGTGGGGGTCACTCTGAGCCAGGCCTTGGTGGCTCATGGGGGTCACTCCACGTCAGGGAGAGATGGCCTTGGTGATTCATGGGGTCACTCCAACTTATGGAAGCACACCCTTGGTGGCACGTGGGGGTCACTGCAAGCCAGGGAGGCAGAACTTCAACCCTGAGAGCTCCACTCAGTCCTGCATTTTTCTAAACCCGTGTGCSTCATCCCAGCACCAAAGGCAGAGTCACAACACAGAACAAGCACTACAGAGAGTGCTCATGCATTAAACACTCCCAGCTGCCAGAGCCTCCACCCCCTGATCTCCTGGAGATGTGACACTCTGGTGATGCTTGGCAGGAGTGCTCCAAGGGGCCACCAAGCTGGGCAGGGAAAGGTGGCTCTCTGCCATTAACGCCCYGCTGCCTTCAATTCCAACGCTCCATTGCCCACGGCGTGGGGGGAGCTCCCTGTCTGATTTCATTTTGTGCCACACACTTCACACAGCACAGACTTCTCCAAAGACTCTGCTGGGTTTCACACCATCCCAGAATCATTAAGGTTGGAAAAGTTTTCCAAGATTATCAAGTCCAACCATCAACCAGCATCACCACTAAACCACATCCTCAAGTGCCACATCCACATAGAAATCACAGAATCACAGAATGATGAGGTTGGAAGAGACCTCTAAGA
>JACDOX010000154.1:83082-125387 GCA_014549065.1 Cardinalis cardinalis | reverse complement strand
AGAAAGAAAGAAAGAAAGAAAGAAAGAAAGAAAGAAAGAAAGAAAGAAAGAAAGAAAGAAAGAAAGAAAGAAAGAAAGAAAGAAAGAAAGAAAGAGAAAGAAAGCCAATTTTTTTTTCCTTCCCCAAACCTCTCTGAAACCAAGACAAGACTAAGAAATGCTAAGAACCAGCACAATGTCCATCCCTTATCAGTACAGATAACCAAGGGGGCCTCGCAGGAGAGCTGGAAAAGGACATTTTGCAAAGGCATGGAGTGACAGGACAAGGGGGACAGGCTTTGGGCTGAGAGAGGGCGGATTTCAATGGGATATTGGGGAGGAACTCTCACCTGTGAGGGAGAATGGGGAGGCCCTGGCACAGAATTCCCAGAGAAGCTGTGGCTGCCCCTGGCGCCCTGGGAATGTCCAAGGCCAGGCTGGATGGGGCTTGGAGCAACCAGGGACAGTGGAAGGTGGAGCAGGATGAACTTTAAGGTTCCTTCCACCCTAAACCAGTCTGGGATTTATGATTATCCACTGTGCTGAATTCAGTAATTCCTGATGCCAATCAGAGCCATCCATAGCCAAATACCAGGCAGGCAAAATCCAAGCTTTTGAAACAGTCACCACATTTAAGCTTGGTAATTTATTACAATTAAACTGCACTACTGTAATTCAAGTGCAAAGGATGATACTCAAGGTAAAATAGCCAAGGTCTAATGTTAAGAGGGGCTTTCACAGAGAGAAATTGTGTTTAATCTGTGCTTGAGAGCAGTGGCAGGTCCCTCTCTCCTGCTCACACTTTTCCAACACCATCTGCTCGGGTTCAGCTCAGTGCAAGTGTTCCTCTCCTTGCAGGAACTGGAGAAGGAACAAGATTTAAAAGTCAATACCTACAAAAAAGAACAGCAGCTTGAGATGAGGAAATTGCCTTAAATTTCATTTCTCCCAAGTACCTGCAAAAGCAGCAGCACACCCTTCGCTCAAGGATCTCAGCACTTCTTTTCCCTCTTTATCTCTGTTTATTGATTTTACAAGGAAAATCAGCACCAGAGCTTTTGCCAGGAAGGATGAATTATGTGTGTAGATTCAAGAGGTTTAAAGCAGACTTGCACTGAAATCTGAGAATCAAATTGTGAGCAAGATTTTTCAGCCTTTATTACATCCACAAGGAAGAAGCATTTTCCATAGGAAAACAGATCCCTGAGCTGCCCAAGCTTTCATTTGGACTCTCTTTAAAACCCTTACATTGCACAGAAATGTTTTTTTCATTAGAGATTTCAGAAAGAATAAAATTAAAAACAAAAACTGAAATTTCCTACAAGCATCCAGGGAGCTTTTCTTCTTTACTACTTTACTGTGCCAGAAAAAAAACACTGCTTGCTTTAAAATAAATTTTCAATTAAAACTGCTCTGCAAGACTCAAGCATTTTATTTCTCAGGGAAGGCAGATTTTTCTTGGTGATGGGGTGGATTTGCTGTGCACAACATACACGAGCCCAGGGTCAGTGACAAACTGAAATGGGGAATAAATCAAAATAAATCAGAATTCATTTGAAAACAGCAAGAATCCTTGGGTCTTACCCCAGCTCTGACTTCACTTAGTGAAAATTACTCTATTTTAAAGTAAAAAGGTATTAATCCAAGTCAATTAGTCCAACAATACAAAACCTCTATTTGCAGAAGTGACCTTCTTTCCAATTACCTTAATTTTACCTCTGGAAGTAAATTAAGACAAACCTTCAGGCAAATTTCATTCAGAGCAAGAACTAAATTTCATAAACTTCAAACAATCGAACCTGAGAAGCTGAATTCTGATTAATTTGCCTGTGTATCCAAATGCAGATGAGCCATGAACCTCCCAGCACCCTCAGCCCAACTTTCTGCTCGCAGACTGATGCTGCTCTTCCTGTCAATAATTGTTTTTTTACCAATTAACCTCCCAGATGGCTGCATTTGCAGAGCTGAGAGTGTTGAGCTGTCTCAGGCTCCCAAATCCTGGGAATGGGAAGCATTGCATGATGCTTAAGGCCATTAAATTTGTGATGAGTGCTGGAGCCCAGAGCCAGCCACCAAACGAGATAAAAACCTCCAACAAAAGATTTCCAGAGGAGGTTTCTGTTAAAATGAAGTAAAAATGGGAGGCTGGGGAGTTTGAAATATTAAGGAGTAAGAAATCTGTTTTCCAAGTTCGTTTTACTGTGTTGACTCTGCTAAGTGAAAAGGGCTGCTTAAAAGGAGTGGATGGAATCAATCATAGCAGTTCAGGGAAAAAATGGCCCAGAGGTGGGGGGGGAATAATTCAATTGGCTTCAAAAATGCCAGTTTGCTCAAAATAAAGAGAAAAGGCCACTGGGGCAGGCAGACAGTGAAGAGGTCTGACACTAGGGATGGATTTCTGAAGTTCCTGAGACACAGCTCACCAATTAAATGCAGCCCCAAAATAGACTTACAATGAGACAAAGTGAGGGACAGAAAGGAAAAATCTCTCAAGTGCTGCAATTAAGGAATATGTAAGGAAACAAATAATGACAAACTCACTTGTTGATCACCTCTGCTCCAGGAACAGGAGAGTCCCAGAGTGAAGAGCAGCTAAAAAAGGAGCACACGCTGATGGCTCGGGGTATTTGGAGAGAGAGGAAATATCTGCCAATGGTACACAAGGCTGTGCTTCTGTGACAGCATTACAATTTCACAGATGTAATTCTGAGCTTTCTTCAGGTGATGAAGCACTGCTGGAACATCCAAAAGTCCCTTAAGAGAGGGAGTGGGAGCCCCATTTTCAGCAATAAAACCACAGGATRACACACACTGGAGAAGCAGTTTGGTTCCCAGTCCAGGGGCAGAGCTCAGTAACTCCCCTGGATGCTCATCCTGCTCCACTCATCCGCAGCTGGCAGGGTCACTGGGGCACAGAGCTGCTCACAACCAGAGCTCAGGGTTACAGAAACAAGCTCTGCTCAAACAGTCGCTCTGTTTGCTTTCTGTGAAAAATGCTCATCACTTGTTTTTAAAAWKTTAAAAGTTTCATAGTAATAAAATGGTTATAAAAATAGTCATACAATTAGAGTAATAATAATTTGGACAATTTGAATTAGGACAATATGAGACAATAGAGACAAAGGGTTACAGACGTCCTGGTACCTTTTTCTGGGCAGCACAAGCCCGAAAAAAGACACACATTTACAGAGGATTAACCCTTAAAAGCAATAACGTGTTGCATATTCACACACCTCATACATGATGCATAAATTCCAYTCAAACACAGGATTCTGTCTGGTCATCCTCAACTTCTTCCTCTGAATCYCAACAGAGGTGGGAAGAAGTTCGTTTCTTCTGATAATGGAGCAATAAATTCTTTTTCTCTGAAAGATTCAGGTGTCCTGTGGCTGCTATCTCACTGYGAGTCCTTTCTTTAAAAAAAGTATCCYACATAGCATAGTTTCTATTTTAACATTTTTTTAYAACCCAAAACTATATTTACCACACTTTTATTAAACTTTTAAAATTTTAAAACCAAGTGATTGGCGTTTTTTTCACACGGACATTTCTCAAGAAAACATCAAAAGCTTTTTAGCCAAAAAGGTAACTAGAAAACCTCCCCCAGCTGAGAGCAGCACTGGGAATGCCCCTCTTGGACACCATTCCTGAAGGATACAGCAGGAAAAGTGCTGCCATAAGCTCAGGTCTCAGCAGCTGCATGAAGAGCAAATGATTTTCAAGGTGCTCAGATGGGCTCATCTCAGTTTTTAATCAAAGCTGTTGGTTAAGTCATCACTCACTCAAAGATTTTCCATTCCCCCTCRAGCCCAAAGCACAGGAGGCAGTGGTGGATCTCATCCCAGCTCCTKCTGTACTCACCCAGCACATCCCAGTCCCTGGCAGGGAGGAAGTGCATGCACCATGGTCAGATTTATTATCTTTAAAACCACCATTGACACACTTGGCAGAATTCAGAACTCTCATCTGGGAAGATGAAACTTGCTACGTTTGACGTGGGAGTCAGACATCCCTTCTCCCATAATGGAGATCACACTGACAAACACAGACACAAATCTTGGGGAAGTCMCAACTCCCCCCACCCTCAGTGGGAACCAGGGCTATTAATTTCAATTTGGAGCATCAAACCCCTCAAGCCAAAAGCAGCAGGCAGAGAAYAACCACATTTCGCTGCGCGCTCTGCGATTTATGACCTGGAATTTCAAGAAGGGGAAGAGGAGTTCTTGTGCTGCATTTCATTTTTCTGCCTCCAAAACCCTTGCCAGTAACAACAGAATGTCACTGAGCACCAGCTCCCTTTCCAAAGGAGCAGCACAGGGTGGGACAGACCCCAGCTCCTTCTCCCACAGCTTTATTCCATGTGAAGGGCAAACAGGAGCAAGGGTTTAAGTGCTAAAGCAAACAGAGGCAGCTTTAACACACAGGTTGATGAAAGAGGCTGTACACAGCTGCTCTTGAAGTCATTTCTTTGTAATCTTCATTCCCACAGATAATTATGAGCTTAGAGGTTCCAAGACTTCAAATGGTACTTTGTGCTTCCTTCAAGTATATATATAAAAAAATACATTTTAGATCTTGTATGCTTTTYAAGTCAGGATTAATGAATCCTCACAGAAAYAGCAGTMATGGCCACAGTTACCTGAGTGATAGRCTGGGGGGGCTCTGRTGTGCTTCTGGTTTTRCAGAAAGGCTGAACCTCAACCTGGCTASGACCTGGAACTATTTAATTTATAAATTCTTTGGGGTAATATTATTGCCTTGGAGACTACACATGTAGAAGCGTTCCTTTAAAAGCAGATTTGAGAAATAKTGATTTTTAAGAGGCTTTCACAAAGCACTGTTAGTAATAAAGGCACCATTTGGGAGAACAAAGCTGGAAGTTTTAACTCCCCAATTGCTGTGAGTGGGAACTTGGGAGAACTCAAGACCAGGGAATGAAGGAATTCATCTGGTTTTTCACATCCACCTTGAAATAAGAAATGACAGTTCATGGGCCAGCAAGCCTCTCTGGAGTGAMTGGTGTTTAATAAATTATGGCAGTATTTTAAAAAGAGATACAAAAAAACAAGGAAAAAAAAAGACCCAAAGTATTTTAAGAATAGAGAAAAACAAATAAGGCAGTTCTACTCCAAGGGCATAGACCAAAAAAAGAGCTACAAACAAGAACTAAACAGAAGACACAAGTAAGTTTGTGGAGGAAAGGAACAGGTTTATTCTCTCCCTCAGATCTGAAGAATACACTATATTTTACACAGCAATGGGGAGAAGGAGTAKGGGGAAGAGAGTATCAAAATCCAAACAAGTCACAAGGCATCAACAATCCCTTGATGACAGCAGAGTAGTTTTTGTTGGCACAGCTCAYGACAGCTGGAGGAATAATTGCGATGCTGAGCGAGGATGCCGAGAATATTTCGCTTCAGAGACTCAGATGAAAGATGTTATCCACAAGCACTTTGCAAATGTTAATTAAACCCACACAGCCCCTTTCTGGCAGATCAAGAAGTATTTATCCCTYTTTTGCAGAGAGGGGAATGAATATCTCAGGCACTTTTAACTTAAGGTTAAAGCTGCTCTTTGTAGTTAGGAAGTGCCTCACAGATACWCCATTAAAAACACAAATTAATCTTCCCAGTCCAGCACAGCCAGGGTGGAGCTGATCCCTCTCACTTCTCTCTGCCTACTGCCCCAACAGAAGCCTTGATTCTGCAGAAAAACCAAACTCTGAGATGAATATGGGCACTAAAAAAGAGCTTTAGAACAACAGCGACCCTTGGTGAGTTGGAAAATAAAAAAATTCAAATAAATTCAACTGCTCTTCCTTTGGTGACAGCTTTTCCCAGGCTTAAAATCATGGAATATCCTGACTTGGAGGGGATTCATAAGAAACACTGATCCAACTCCTGGCCCTGCACAGACACCTCAAAAATCCCCCCTGGGAGCAYTGTCCAAACCCTCGTGGAGCTCTGGCAGCTCAGTGACCTCAGCCCCTCCTTGTAGCTGCTTCCACCATTCCAAACAAGCTTCCTATTCCATAAAACACCATTCTCCAACAGGATGAAACAGTAATAGTGTCAATTTAAGCCATAAGAGTGAATTAAAGCAGGCAGAATCAGTGGAAATAAAAAGGAGCAGTGAAATCATTACCAAAACAGACAAAAGAGGCACAAAGTATTTGAGGTACCTTCACTGGCAGGGCAGGAGCACCTGGAAAAAAAGAGCTTTTCCTCAGAAGAAAACCACTCCATTATTGCTAAATTGACATGGAACATTTGGTATTTAGGAGGGGAAGGGTCAGTTTGTTGGATCTWTAAAAGAGTAGCTGAGAACATCTGCAAGGTCAGGAAGAAAATGCATAAACACACATGTGAACTAAAACACCAAAATACACAGTGGTGGTCGATGCCTGTGATCTTACCATGAAAATAAACATATTTGGAGTTCCTTCCTGTTCATTAAAAAAAAACAACCCAAACCCCTGAAGCAGCTGATTTAGGATACGTTTCAGTTGGAAATACATTTGAGGAATGCAGTTGGAAGGGAAACCTAAGAGTAAGTGGAGCATTTTCAAAGACTGACGAGCAGAAACGCTGTGGGACAGGGTCCCTCCCCCAGAGCTCACACCCAAAGGCACACACTGATTACACACACAGTGTGTAATGGTTTTATAAATCTATTTCTATTCCATTTGTGTTTACAGTGTAACCCACAGGGCACAGCACACAATTCACCAGCACCCAGCAGCTCAGGAGACTGTCCAGGGCTTCAGAGCAAGCACAAGGGCTAAAAAGCCTTTCCTAGGCTAACCCAGGGCCTCAGCTTGTGGTGGTGTTCTCAGGGGTCCCAGGATGAGGGAGGAGATGAGAATCTGACTCCATGCTTCAGAAAGCTGAAACATATGATATGTTATAGATGATATAACATATATATATATTTTTTATGATATATATAATATATATATTATATATATAATATATATATTTATGATATATATTAGAGAAGGCTTATTATTTTATGATATATATTATATTAAAACTATACTAAAAGAATAGAAGCAAGGATTTCATCAGAAGGCTGGCTAAGAATAGAAAAAGAATGAATAACAAAGGCTTGTGACTGACCAGAYAGTCTGGACAGCTGGRCTGTGAYTGGCCATTAATTAGAAACAACCACATGAGACCAATCACAGATGCACCTGTTGCATTCCACAGCAGCAGACAATCATTGTTTACATTTTGTTCCTGAGGAGAAAAAATCCTAAGGAAAGGATTTTYCATAAAGCATGTCTGTGACATCAGCTGGCTTTCTTGGGAGCTCGCATGATCACAGGAACTTTAGGAGCTCAAAGGTCCTGCTKGCAAAACCAGGGTGGTACGTGCCACAGCACAAGGGGGCATCACCCCTAACTCAGCTTTGTCACTGTCCCACGCAGGTGCCACCATTTCCTCACTGCTAATCCGAGGTACAGGAAACTCCAAAGAGCCAGGAAAACCAGAAACCTCCCCAGGGAAGGAGGTTGTGCAATTCCAGCATTACCTGTGCTGCTGCAACGTGGCACAGCCAGGAGACAAACCCGGGGTAGAGGCAGCAGATGTTTGCCCTCTCTGCCACCATTTCCAGGCTCCCTCCAGCAGCCAGACCCAGCTCCTGCTCTTCCCATGCACAGACAGCAGGAAAAGGCTCTTCYCTAGAGGGTGGAACAGCTCCCCAGGGAATGGTGAGRTTCCCAAGGCTGCCAGAGCTCCAGGAGTGTTTGGACAATGCTCTCAGGGTGGGATTTTTGGGGGGTCTGGGCAGGGCCAGGAGCTGCACYCCATGGTCCTTATGAATCCCTTCCAGCTCAGGATATTCTGTCTCTGATTCTTTGCCCTCCAGCTCAGAGTTACTTCTCCAGTGTGCTCACTCATACTACTACAGGCATTAAAATAATGTTTTAGTGCAGTTTTTAGCAGCCAAGCCAAAGTATTTTGGCTGATAAATCCATCTGTGCCCWTGGCTTCTGGTTATATTAGAACTGCACACAGTGAGGTAGATATYGAGACATTATTAAAGGTGCTCTGCATCCAGAGCAATTCCCACAGAAATGTATTTGCTGCCCACTTCATCTTGATGACAAGGCTGGAATTAGGGCAATTCCAGCTGGGAACTATTCCCGTGTTTTAACACATGCTGCAATGTAAGGCAGCTGCACTGACCTTTCCTGGCTGCTGCTCTGGGCTTTTTCCCACAAACATTTTGAAGGCTTTGGACTGGTTCTGATCTGCTGCCACTCTGCCAGGTGAGCAGCCCTGTTCCAAACTCTCAGGAGAGCTGTGAGGCTCAGCACTGGAGGCTGCAGGAGGAGCAGGGGGCTCCAGGCAAGGGGCAGGGGCCAGGCCTTGTTATTCCACGCTTTCCGATAAGAGACCCAGCACATTTTTGGCCTTCCCACACAAATCCATATTTGTATGGCTGCCAGATCTTTATCACTTCCCTTTATGCTTGCTTTTTTTTTGGTTGCTTGTTTTATACTTTGCCCAAGGTTACATTCAGCAAAAGCTGCTCCCTCAAAATACAGCATTAAACCCACTATCACATTAACATCTGCAAATCACATTCAAATCCTTCTTGAAAGCGAATGTTTTGCAAAAGAAAGCCCCAAGTGAGCCAGAAAGCAGAGAATTTTTGCAGCACATCCCTTTGCAAGTGAAGCATTTTGCAAAGGCCACCTTGCAGCTGTTGTTGTGACCTTCTAGAGATCAATGTCCCCACCTGTGCTCGCCCTCTCCTGGGGGAGCAAACACCACACACAGAACAAGCAGCACTTGGTAGCCTGGAATTTGACACTGGATATAAACGAGCTCAAAACCTGCAACATCAAGTACAACCTGCTSCAGTCACCAACTCAAAGAGCCCTCTGAAATGGCTTAGAAAGAGCCCAGCAGCTGTTGAACTAATTCCCTCTTTTTCCCACCCAAATTAATGKTTGGAATTTGCACATCTCTGACTAAAAGCCACTTTGTAACTCTCAGTCACTGCTTGTGGCCTTTTATGATTTTCCTTTGGGGGATCAACACTGCCCTTAGAGTTAAAGGTTGGGGTTTTTTCACCACCACRGCATCATCTGTATTTCTTATTTACAGAATCAAACATCATCTGTAATTAATATTTTCAGTAACCCCTCTGCTGGCCCTTCACCTCTGTTATCACCCTGCAGCTGCTCAGGGATGCCTGACAGGGCCCCTTTTTGCAGCTCCCACRTCCAGACAAACAGGAGACTATTCCAGATTATCCCTCACCAGATTTAATGACTCTGGAAAGATCCCCAGGGAAGGAATGTTTACTGCCAACGAGCTCCATTAAGTATCCAACAACATCCATCAAAAAAACAGCAAAACATTGGGGTTTTAATTATTTTCCAAGCTGCCTGTAGCACACAGAACATCACAGAGCATGTGCCTGCCCACAATTCTCTGCATTATTCTGGGGACTGTCAGCAAAGACAGTGTGAAAAATGCATGTATTTTATGATTGGCTTTTTGCAAATATTCAAATGAATATTAGATGTGTTGTGTTAGAAAGTAATGCTGGATTCATTCTCTTAAGTAGTGTAGTAAATATAGTTTTGGGTTATAAAAATTGTTAAAATAGAAACTATGCTATGTGGGATACTTTTTTTTAAAGAAAGGACTTGCAGCGAGATAGCAGCCACAGGACACCTGAATCTTTCAGAGAAAAWGAATTTATTGCCCTCTTATCAGAAGAAACGAACTTCTTCCCACCTTGAAGGGGCTGTTAGGATTCAGAGGAAGAAGTTGAGGATGACCAGASAGAATCCTGTGTTTGAATGGAATTTATGCATCATGTATGAGGTGTGTGAATATGCAACAGGCTATTGCTTTTAAGGGTTAATCCTTTGTTATTGTAGATCCTTTTTCGGGCTTATTTTGCCCAGAAAAGGTACCCGGACCATCCATAACTCTTTGTTTCTACTGTCTCATATTGTCCTAATTCAAATTGTCCAAATTATTATTACTCTAATTGTATGACTATTTTTATAACCATTTTATTACTATGAAACTTTTAAAATTTTAAAAACAAGTGATTGGCGTTTTTCACAGACAGCTACTCCCAGGAGGAGTAACTTTACTCAGGATAACCAAGCAGTAGGAAAACCCTGATTTTTGCCCCACAATGCCAGCAGAGAGGGAGCAGAGTTACTGGAACAGTTTTCAGACAGTGACACGCTCCTGGCACAAGAGGCTTCGTTTGGGATATGGTTTTGCACTGCTGCTCAGCTGATCTCATGGCCTGGTGCTGCTTCAAAAAAGGGATCTCCTTCCCAATTTCCAAGCCTGAATCAAGGAGTTAGGCTGGAAGGAAACTGTCTGGACTGAGAGGGAAGGAACTGGATCTGTATCAGTGCAAAAAGATCAGCTGGGAGCAAAAACCTTTCCTTGCATCACCAGCTTGCCATGAGATCAGTTCAGCTACAATGCACACTCTAAATTTAGAGAGCTTTCTAACTCTAAAGCTGTATCCCACGTCCATTATTCCTCTCCAACACAAGAATGAGCCATGCTATTATAAATGCTTTTATACCAACGTTGTGCTCTCCACCCTACAGGAGCACACATCAATTGTGGATAAAGTGGTTCAACTTTGGAACGTGGACAAAAACTGAGACAACGCTAATGGTGGTGAAAGACAGGTTGCCTGGGGAGAGAAATGATCAGAGATTTAAGAGGAAAGGGGGGAAAAAAAACCCCTACAGATAATTTACCTGTGCTTGGGTCACTGCTCATTAGTGCTCTGAAGAGAATCACTTCACAAGTTATAAATTAGGCTGCTCTTGGCTTACTCCCTTATTATCCAGCTCAGGCAGCGGCCAGGAGCCTTTCACACGCACCGGATAATGGGAACACTTACTCTGAATAAAATGAACAAAGGCAAAGAAAAAAMCAGGGGCCTTCATTTGGGCAGGAAAAACCATCAGGAGACCCAGCAGTGGCATTGGGTTTCAGCAGTCACTTCTCTGTCACTCTGCATTTCCTCCTTCTCTGGAGAAGGGAAAACCTCTCCAAAAACAAATTCGGGCTGTGCAGAAGTTGTTTGCTCCTGTTGATATTTCCATCTACCCCCTGCTGGTTTGGGATTTCCAACAGACTTTTTAAAAGCTTTCCCCATTCAGGCTGAGCTCCACTCTTAAGTTTCTGGAGAGACTGTTCATAAAAACTTTTAATTTTGGTTATTAGGCAGAGCTCACTGTTCAACAGCAAACAGTCAATTTCTGTCTCGATTTTTTTATCCTTTTGTAATTGTGGCTTGGAAAAAATGCAGCTATAACACTTTTTTAAACATCCATGAATTTTTTACTGTATAGAAATAAAATGCAGCAGACAGTAATAYACCA
Organism: Cardinalis cardinalis; assembly: GCA_014549065.1. Taxonomy (NCBI): domain Eukaryota; kingdom Metazoa; phylum Chordata; class Aves; order Passeriformes; family Cardinalidae; genus Cardinalis; species Cardinalis cardinalis. The sequence continues at coordinate 114,019 of JACDOX010000154.1, read as the reverse complement.
GTGATACCTATCAGAGCTGGCAAGGGCAAGATCACTCTTTTCCCACACATCTTCTAATCTCCTGCTTATATCTCTGATAAAACAAACTCATTATTAAAAAGTGCTTYAGTCTAAAGGTTAAAGGTTGACAAAATCCGCAACTTTGGAACAACAAAAGCCAACTTTGACCAGAAAGGCTGAGACAGCTAATTCAGCCCAAAACTTTTGGCAATTTTCCCTCCTTAAAGGATGAGCTGTGCAGCTGCAGCCCCGCCACCAGCAGCAGCCGGACACTTGGCCTTGCTCTGAGGATTCCATCTCAGAGGCAAAAGCACATGGCAACAAAGACACACTTGGCCAGTGAACCCGAGAGGATCTGTATAAATTAGCTCCCTGGAGACCTGACAAAGGCTCCTTTCCCTCCTCAAAGGGATCAGCCTCCCGGTGAGCACTCCAGACAGAATTAAAAGGACTCTAAATCTGTCCACAGGGAAAGGCAGCAGCTGGACCAGCAGGATGAAGCAGAAGAGTTCAGGCAGCCCCACACAGGAGGGAAAAGGGAAGAAGTAAATCCTCCTTTCCTTAGGGGCAGTTTCAGTGCACTGCAATCCCCTCCCMGGTTAAATCTCTCCTCTAAAAATGCCATTGGTACAAAGGGCTGAGGCACCGTGCAACGACTCTGATCCCACTACAGATCCAGCCCTACTCAGCACCAGCTTCCAAAATCTTCCCCCTCTCTTTTCAAATACTAATATGCAAAACAAAGGCTGCCAGAGCTCCAGGAGTGTTTGGACAGCGCTCTCAGGCACAGGGTGGGAWTGCTGGGGTGTGTGTGCAGGGCCAGGAGCTRGACTGGATGATCCCTGTGAGTCCCTTCCAGMTCAGGATATTCYTAAATTCCAGGTAGGTTTTTTTTTTGCAGAAGTGAAACCTCTTCTGCYCMGGAGCCTCCCTGGAGAGGTAAAGCTGCCCCCCTTGCTCACTACTCTGGACCAAGAAAAATTCCTCTTCTAAAATTTTAAGCATCATCTTCACAGCAAGATGCCCGTGACTTCCATCCACATCAGCCTTTCTGCTGCCTGTGGGAGGCACAGATCTTGGCTTGCTTTTAGCTCCTGAGTCACTTGGGAGCTGGGAACAGAAGGAATAAGAATCCTTCAGTCATCAGCATCACCAGCTAAAAACACCCAGAGAGCAGCAGCAGGTCTGAGAGCCACCGAGTGCAGGAAGCACGTGACAAAAACATCTCCAGCAGTAAAAAATTTAATAACCTTGTTATTAATTCTGAACAAACAACAACACTGATTCCCACTCTTCCTTTGATTTGCAACAGGAGGAGGAAGAAATAAAGTTGTTTAAACAGGAACAGCTGTTACATCAATGCCAGTTTAATGGAGTCTCCAGCATCCTGTTCTCGGGAGAGCCGTCGATGTTTGAGGAGGAGTTCTGCCTTTTCAAGAGGACTTCAGAACCTCAAACACCAACCTGCAGTTAGATTTTCTCCCTAATCAGAAGTCAATTATCCTGCTGAGTGATGACAGAACAATTCACAAAGTAAACCCTTCTCATATCAGGGCCCTCTGTGATGGAGTTGTGCTGGGAACTTCCTTACTCACACAGAAGCAAGGAGGATTTCACTTGTGCTTCCCACAATTACTCCCAAGGGCCTCCCTCTGAACTGCCAGGCGAACCTTCAGTGTAGAAAAAGCTTCACTGACAATGTGAGCTAATGCACTTTTATCCCCAGCAGAAGCTCCCAAGTTTTTACAAGTCTGAGGAGATCTAGAAAGCATTTACACCCAGCATTTACACCCAGCATTTACACCCAGCTCTCTCTGGAGTTCACTCACAGAACCAAATTTGTGCTACTGCCATTGTTTCTCCCTTCCCAGTCACTGCTACAGTAATGCAAACCTCCTGGAGAGTCCTTTTAATAATTTTTAACCACTTTGAAACAGTTTTATTATACTAAATAATTACTGCAACATTTTCAYATCACAAAGAAGTTTTCATCTGTTCTCAGGCTTTGTTCCTTGCAGGGTTCTCCTYCCAGCACTGTTCCCTACCCAGGTGTCTGAGGTCAGATAAACTGAAATTAGTTCCAGAGGGAGCTCTCAGTATCTGCTGTTGGAAAATTGAAGCCACAAGTTCATGGAATGGGTTGGGTTGGAAAGGACCTCACAGCTCATCCTGTTCCACGGGGTGGCTGAGCTTTGTTACTTAACAATGAAAAGAAACAGCAAGACCAAGAGAAGAATCAGGGAATCTTTAAGGTTGGAAAATCCCAAAAATCCAACCATCAACTCAGCACCACCACATTCACCACTACACCAGGTCCTCAAGTGCCATATCCACACATTTTTTTGAACACTTCCAGTGATGGTGATTGCACCACTGCTCTGGGCAGCCCATTCCAATGCTTGACAACCCTTTCTATGAAGAAATTTTTCCTAATATCCAAACTTAACCTCCTCTGGGACAACCTGAGGCTGTTTCCTCTTACCCGAGAGAAGGCCTGACCTCCCCCTCCCCACAACCTCCTGTCAGGGAGCAAGAAGAGGCCTGGAGAATTGCAGCCCTGCACTAACACACCATGGAGGCTCTCACAGCAACCTGGTGGCCTTCACCTCGCCTGAGCTCCTTCCCTCTAACCCTCTGTGTGATCCAAGAACTGGGAGCAGAAATGAAATAAACACACAAACAGTGACTTATTCTCCTCAAATGTGATGCAGTTCCTGGAAGGAAGGGAGGAGAACAGAAGGCAGGCTGAAATTCCAGGCTCAGCAAGCAGGAGCACTCCAGCACATACTGCTGGCTTTGTGATGTGCCACAAAGGCAGCCTGTTCCAGCTCCCTGTCACACATTGTCCCACACAGCCTCTGCTCCCAGTTTCAGTGGCTGCATTACATGGAAAAGTCCCCTGGGTGATGGCACAAGGGGCTGGATTCTCCCAGCTCCACCTCCSCAGCGTGGCTGGATCACCAAAGGGATCCCAGGGAGGTCTCCAAAGCTCCCCTTGCTCCAAGCTAATCCAGGAGGTTTCCCTCTCATCACAAGAGATTTACCAGGGCAGAGCAAAATTCCACCACACAGCTCAGCATTTTACAGGCCCTTTCCACACTGGCTGTATTATTCAGCAATGTACTAAAAAAAGGTGAAATATAAATAAATAGATGCAGTGTTCCAGTGCTGTCCAGGAAGAGCTGACCCCTCATTCAGKGAGATCAATGTCTGCTGCATTTATACCCTCTAAGGCCAAAAATAATGCTGGAACCACCAGGAGAAACAGCCAATCAGGCTGTTTTTCTCCCAAGCAGATTAAAAATTACTCTCAATTTACTACCTTACTAAACTACAGCTGAAATTATTATAGTAGGCTGGCTGTGGGCTGACAGGCTGGCTGTGTGCAACTTCCTATACAGGAGAGGAAAAGAAGAATGAGAAAGGGCCATTAACAAATTTATAAATTTATGTATTTATATCTAGATAGATATATAGACATAGGTATAGATATATATATTACATAGATATAAATATATATTAGATAGATATAGATATATAGATAGATAGATAGATAGATAGATAGATATAGATATATAGATATATAGATATGAAAGGAAGGAATACTAAAAAACCTCCTTCCTTCACCAACAAGCAGGGGCTGGGACACCCTGAGGAGTGACAGAAAATCAACCTAGAGTTTATCAACCTAGAATTTCTGGATGTATTTCTCTCCCTCTCTCCTCTTTGTGGTGTCCCCTGTCCAGGAGAACTCCCYAGCTGGGTTCAGGACTGGTTGTGGCACACGTGACACATCTTGGCAGGCCAAGGGGAGGCTTTGGGGAGCTTTTGGTGTTTTATTGACAGATCTGTGCAATGAACTGATTGTGCTGCAGAAATCAGCTGCTTTGGGAGAGGACTGCTGCAAGGATTTAGTCCTTTGGGTTCCCTGTGCAGAACAGAAGCCACAGTGGAGCACAGACAGAGCTGGGAGCTTTTTGGGTCTGAAGGCAGGAAGGAAGGCAGCAGAGARGAAAGAAGAAAAGCACAGAGGTGGAAATAGCAGTGGAGGTGTGGAAGATAAAGCTGAACACTGGGAAAAAAACTGCTCTGGATGGTCCAGGAGCTGTGATTCAGCACTGAGGAAAACATCCAAGAGTTCTCAGCTGAACAGAGGCCCAGGCTGCCCACAGGGCAGGGCTTTAATCACCCCTGGGGGAGCCCTGACTCACCTTAGGGCAGCACAAAAGCCACAGATCTGAGTGGGCAGAGAGAGAAAACCACAGACTTGTCMCCCCCTGGGACTGCAACCCTGGTGTTAACACTTTAATCACATCACATTCCAGTTCTACTTTTTGGAAACCACTAATAATATAAATATCATTGATGCAAAGCACAGGAGATGGAGAGCCAGGCCCTGCCCTTGCAGAACCAGAACCTGTTTGATGACTGATTTATATTTATCTAAAYAAGACCAATTCTCTATTTGGTTATAATTTCTTAACCAATGCAGAGGGGAAGAGTGTTTAACATCCAGAATGATTCTTGTCATGATTTAGAAGATGCAGTAGACACCAGCAGCCATTTAGTTTCACAAAATTGCTGCAGGATACAAAGATGCATCCCATATCCTGGCTGACAGCTTTAGCAAAAAGCCACACAACCCTGCCAGGGCTCCTTGTTAACAATGTATTGTTCTAGTGACTCAGTGCACTGGAATGCTATCAGGTTTATTCATAGCTTTTCTGATAGAGTTTTTAGATTAGACACACACAAATCTCTGCTTTTTAGAAATAAATAAATAAATGAAAGGTTATGGCTTATTATTACATGGAGCATCAAAAATTCCTGGTTTCTTTTCTATGGCTAAATATACAGAGAAYGGCAGCAAAAGGACAGGACCTCAGAAACCCAAGGGTTCTTTCAATTTTCTAATAAGAGCAGTCAAGAGGAGAAAAAATGTCCAGAAATTGCAAACAGTGAATATAGTAAAGATGGTCAAAAGCATGAAGGATCTCTGTAAGGACCATTGAATCAATTAGGACAGTTTAGTCTGGAAAAGAGGCCTCTGACAAGGGGACACAGCAGGGATTTATAGAATTTTAATGCAAATGACAATTCCCCAAACATGAGCTGGCAGTAGGTGTAGTTACCAAAAGGAAGCCATTCACCACACAAAGTTAAAATCYGAAATGCCTGGACAGAGGCTGAAAGCACAAGAGCTGAATAAACTGATGGGAGRTGAAGGACATTCCTGCTGCCATGGCTGGAGACAGGACAGACCCAGCCTCCCACAGCTCAGATGTTTGTTTGCCACGTCCTGAGTGTTTAAAAAGTCTCCAGCATCTTCTGAGGGGAACAGCAGCAAGAAGCAGGAATTCCACCCTCTCACTTCCCAGCAGGTACAGGCAGCACAAACCCTCCCTGCCATGGCCAAGTGCTCTCCCCCAGCCCTTCTCCACTGCAGCTGTGAGGCACAGGAAGCATCAGACCCACRCTGCTGTTCACGTGGATGGTGCCACATCCTCACAGGAAGGGACCTGCTACAAAACTCCTGCACAACTCGGCTTCGCTGCCAAGCCAGGAAGTCTCAGGAGGTGTTTGCAGATGAGTTGTCCTGAAAGCATTTTTTAGATTCCAGGCCCAACCAGGTATTTAGATATTTAGTGTCAYGGAGAGAGTCTGCATAAGAATGACTTGTTAAGGAGTCCCTTGAAACAGGTTATTTTGCCATTCTGCTCCATGGCAATCACAGACTGTTTCCAGCATCTCCCTGCCAAGAACAGCCCTTCCCTCAGCTATCTCCTACTGACCTAAATCCATACTCCTTGCTTTAATCACAGTCTTCCACCCTAAAAAGGACTCCAAGCCTGAACTCCTTGTCTCCTACATTCATTCCTCTAGGCACCAGGCCCACTAACCCAGRAGGGCTTCTGAAGGTCAATGCTGAACCTGCTGCACACCACAGCAGTGCAAGAAATGTTGCACAGGCCAAATGATGTCCTGGGGTGTGGGAACCCAGAACATCCCTCTGGCTGTCCTGAGCAGCCAAGACCCCTGCCAGGGGGCTCAGAGACCCTGGCACASAGCCCAAAACACCTGTGGTTTKGATTATGACCATGAAGCAAGTTACCAACCTTACATGAAGATCTGCAAGCCACCACAAATTAAACAGAATGATAGTGAATTTATCACAAGGTGAAAAAGTAGATTTTTTGGGGGTTTTGGTGTGAGGGTTCAGGAGGCAAGATGGAGGGAACTGGGCGTGTCCAGCCTCTCTCCTTCTTCTTCTTGGCCTCCATTTTCTGCTGTGATGTTGGCATTTCTGGATTGGTTTAGAGTAGAAGCTCACTGTCTAACACAGGTGATAGGTATTGGGAAGTTATTGTAAACATTGTACACAYAGTTTTTAGTATAAAGATGTAACACCACCCTGGGGGCAGGCAGAGTRCCTTGGACTGTCCTGCTGGATGCACCTTGGCAGGACAGGAGAAAGAATTTTATAGATAAGGAACAATAAACAACCTTGAGACCCAGAAATTAAGAGCTCYGACTCCTTYTTCAAGTGCTGGGCTGGGAAAAGAGATTTTCAAATTTTTCTCGGGGTCACTCTGAMMAGCTAAAGATCCYGACACTGGGGGAAAGCTGTGCAGGCCTGGCCTTGTGCAGACTGCACAGCTGTCAGCCTGAGACTTCCTCCTCCTTAAGATATGCAAAAGAGAAGGAGAATTCAATGGTATTGACTGATTGCAGCTCCTCAAGTCAGCAGATCTGGCTCAGAGCACAGCCTGGGATCAGAGCTGTCGATGGGGACCCTGGCACGGTGGCACCGTTGGTCAATACCAGCCTGGTTTGTGTCCTTCAYGTGCCCCCAGTGCTACTCCCAGTTCTGTTATTCACTGTGGAATTTTTCACAGGAGCTGTGTTCCAGCTGAGGGGAGTCCCTGCTGTATCTGGCAGAGCACAAAGATTTTCTGGATACAGAAGTACAAGAAATGCTGTAATACACAGGAAYAGACACCTGAGCCCAGGACACCCTGCATGTACTGGCTGGATATGGGAGAAATGAGGAAGCCACAAATAAGTTTGCCTCTCTTTCCCTTCTTTCCCAGAAGCACAGGAATTCTCTGCCCTGCTCCCTGGATACATCCACACCAACCTGATGACACAATCCAGTCTCTAAATGCATTATTTCATGCCTGACTTTTGTTAACAAACACTTTCAGTTTCAAGATTCATCATCCCACATTATCCTTAGGGAATCASCTGCTAGGACTGTCACAATAAACTCAATTGCTGCAGCTCCCACACTCACCTGAATTTTGCAGCCTGTGCTAGAGCATCTTCCTGGCTTTCAGAAGCAATTCCCTATTTCAGTCTGGCCATACCACTGCACCACATGGGCCAAGACATTCCAATTACTCAGAATTTACTAGCTGGAGTATTTACTCCCTCACAGTTGCAAGTTCTAAGATGTTTGCAGACACCTCATAAAGCACAGGCTCATTATTACAGCCCATTAACACGCATGCAAGACATTTTAATGTGTGAAAATTCCCCATGAAATAAAGATTTTCTCCTCCACTTTCAGGGCAAACCTGCCATCCTTACCATGAACTGGACAATGCTTTCCATGGTTTATTCCTGCTCTTTTCCACCCACCAGTCAAGCCAAGCCTCATTTGGCTGATTTCACAGCACTCATTTATGAGCAACCCCGGCATGTGCCGTGGCAGGAACCTCATCCACCCTCCTCACTCAGCTCCAACACCTCCAGCAAGGCTGGAATAGCTCAGGGGAGCATTTCCACTCCTGACCCTGCGGCACAGGAAGCCTCAGGTGACACCTTTAGAGCTTCAGTGCTGATTCCCCACAGCCCTGAGCAGAATTGCAGCAGTTCTCTGCTCTGCCACTACTGCAAGTGGGATGAGGACACAATTTACCAMTTTAGATAAAACTGGAGCACAACTTCTCCCAAAACAAGAGTTAAGCCAAGGAAGTTTGTACTTTTAGGAAAACACTGTCTAAGCATGCAGACTTAATGCTGTGCCCYAGTGGAGGCAATTTGAGGCTGACACCAGGCACCACAGAAAGTTTTATTCCTGAAATATGAAGGTACTCACTGTACACGGTGAGCAGCTGGCAAACTGGAATCTGTCCCTCTTCTGCAGCCAGCTCTCTACACATCTGTCTGGAGCCTGTTAGAGAGGAAAAAAGAGCTGTAAATATAAAGTGACCAAAAAAATTTTAAACCATTTTTTACAGTAAGAAGTGTCAGGATCTCTAGCTGGTCAGAGTAACCCCAGAAGAGTTCGAAAGTCTCTGTTCCCAGCCYGGCGMTYGARGAAGGAGTCAGAACTCTTCAKTTCTCAGTCTCAAAGTTGTTTATTGTTYCTTATCTATAAAATTCTTTCTCCTGTCCTGCTGAGGTCTGCTCAGCAAGTCAGTCCAAGGCACTCTGGCTGCCCCCAGGGCAGTGTTACCTTTTTATACTAAAAACTACGTGTACAATGTTTACGATTACTTTCCAATACCTATCACCTATGTTAGACAGTGAGCTTCTACTCTAAACCAATCYRRAAGTRCCAACATCACAGCARAARATGGAGGCYRAGAWGAAGAAGGAGARAGGMTGGACACGCCCAGWTCCCTCCATCTTGCYCCCTGAATCCCCATTCTAAAMMCCCAAAAATCTACTTTTTCACCTTGTGATAAATTCACTATCATTCTATTTAATTTGTGGTGGCTTGCAGATCTTCATATAAGGTTGGTAACTTGCTCCACGGGTCATAATCAAAATCACAGGCATTTTGGGCTGTGTGCCAGGGTCTCTGAGCCCCCTGGCAGGGGTCTTGGCTGCTCAGRACAGCCAGAGGGATGTCCTGGGTCCTGACAAAGAAGTAACCAATGCAAAACAGACACCCTCACCTCCCCAGCTCTGAGGTCAAGAACTCCAAGCACCTGCAAAGGTCTCAGCAAGGTCTCCCAAGCAAATGCTGTGATGCTTGAAAACAACTGCAGCACTGGCTGCCTTTGGAGGCTGTTGAGGTCAGATGTGAGGCAGCACAGGAGAAAAGCAAAGTATTTATACATGAGAGCAGCAGCAAGAGCTTCCCAAAGCCAGTTACTCCAGAGGCAGTGAATCACAGCTCTTTGTGACACGTCCTGATCCCCAAAGCACCATTACACACGCAGGGAAACAAATGTTTATGCAGACACGGTGCTGAAGGGTTGCATGGGCTCTGATCTGGAGTGCACCAAAGAAGTTCCCTTTAATATATTTGTTGTTTCAACACACTTTATCCCCTTAATGAGGCGCCACTGAAGTTCTGCTTAAACCCATTTTGATTAAGGAAAAGATTATCCATAGAATTGCCAGCCGTACGTGTTGGTATACATCACACACAGACCAACTGTGCTTCAGGGAGACATTAAATCCCCGTTCAATTAATAGAGACACCTCTTAAAATGAGCATTAAATAATTCCCCACAATGTAGCACAACAACTGGCTACTCCAGTAAATTGAAATAGAAATAACTTCCCATCTCTCCACCAACAAAATCTCAATCAAAGTTTGCCCTTAAAACAAGAGGTCAGTACAGAGGGATGGAATGTTACTACCTCAGTGCTATTGTGTGCTTATATTAAAAGCTCTTCATCAAAAAATTAAATGAAATGGATGCCTTTCATGTTTATCAATAACAGAGCTAATGGTTTTTATGTAAATGCCATTACTTCCAGCCAGATCTGTGAGAGACTGGAGCCACATAGCCCCATCTCCCCTWGCAAGAGACTCCCTTCAGGCAGCCAATCTAAATGCAAATTACAATCAAATGCAAAACCAAGAGTTTTCTGGATGATACTGAACACATAAACCTAGGGACAAAGCAGAGATATTTAAGAGCAACCCTCCTCTTCTGGAAAGACCWCCTGATCTCACATTGCTTTTCTATCATGAACATCCATAAAAATTAAAGTATAATTTGGTTCTCATTTATAGTCATATTATTTATCAGCTTCTTCCTTTCTATTGCCTTCAGTGTTRAAAAAAATAGGAGTGGAATGTTCTTCTGTAGAGAGAAGCACCTCTCAGAGATGTTTCCCCCACAACAGGAGCATTCCATCACCAAGGATATTAAATCAGAGCCATAATAAAGCCCCAGCTGGATTTGCCAAGAACAAACCGCACTTCCACATTTTCAGGAGGAAAGTTCTTCTTGGAATGGAGCTGTTTTGCAAATCAAGGAAGAAGGTGTTACTACAGGATGGTAATTAAGAGGCAGAGACACAAAACTGTTGTCAGCACAAGGAGCACCGTGTTCCTGTAGCATAAAAGCTTTTTGAAGAACACTTAAATCTGACCCCTACCTGGAGCACAGATCCAGCCAGGATTTTGTCAGCACTGATTAAAACAAGGTTCTAATGGCAAACCTGAAAAGAACTAACCTTAGCAACCGTGCCTTAGCAAGGAGAATGCACAGAGGAGAAGCTGAGATTAAAACAAAGGGCAAAAAGCTGACAGCCCAACTATGGCAGAGTCTGCACGTGAGTCTCAGCAGGGACTGGCTCTAACTACCACAGGCAGCTCCACACCAAACTTCCAYGCCCAAGAGGAGCACAGGTCCTTGGAGGGATGCTGCTAATTAACAACGGGGCTGAGTACACGCTCGTTACACGGCTGAGGAGCTGAGCACTTTGTGTGTGTGCAGGAGCACTCACAGAGCAGAACCTCGCTAATTAACATTAATAACTGTGAGACCACTGCTGCAAACAGCTGGATTCTGGGAATCAGCCAGCAAGAAACTGTGCAAAGTGGGGAAGCAGAGGGACAACACAGCCCAGCGGGCGCCTGGTTCACTTCTTTGGGTATCTATAACGAAATAATTTATCATTGTGCTCCTGTGACCACGARTGAATGTGCAGCCTGTCAGTTATGCAAAGCCTTGCTAAATCTGAAAGTTTGACTGCCTGTAGAAAGAGGTCATTAAATTAAAAACCACWGCCCTGACAACCTTCTCTCAGTAACTTTTCTTGTGGGCCAGCATTTCAGAAAATTCATCAACATCTTCTTCATGTTCTGTCCTACAGATCTATTGTTCTATACACAAAACCTCTTACCAGAACTCAGGACATCCCTCTGGCTGTCCTGGACTGCCCAGATTCCTGCCAGGGGGCTCAGAGACACTGACACAGAGCCCAAAACATGTGTGGTTTTGATTATGACCCRTGGAGCAAATTACCAACCTTAGATGAAGATCTGCAAGCCACAACAGTTTAAGTAGAATGATAGTGAATTTATCACAAGGTGAAAAATAGATTTTTGGGGTTTTTAGAATGGTGTTCAGGAGGCAAGATGAAGGAATCTGGGCGTGTCCAGCCTCTCTCCTTCTTCTTCTTRGCCTCCATCTTCTGCTGTGATGTTGGCACTTTTGGATTGGTTTAGAGTAGAAGCTCACTGTCTAACACAGGTGATAAGTATTGGAAAGTTATTGTAAACATTGTACACGTAGTTTTTAGTATAAAAAGAGGGCAGCCTGAGGGCAGCCAGAGTGCCTTGGACTGTTGCTGGATGGATCTTGGCAGGACAGGAGAAAGAATTTTATAGATAAGAAACAATAAACAACCTTGAGACTGAGAACTGAAGAGTTCTGACTCCTTCTTCAGTCGCCAGGCTGGGAAAAGAGACTTTCTAATGCATCTCRGGGTCACTCTGACCAGCAGAGAGCCCGAGAACCTCTGGCTTTCAGTCCTGGATCACAGCTTGGAGTTTCTAAGGCTCCCTTCTCCTCCTTCCCTTCCTCCATAAATCTGGTGAGACAAGTTTTGGGTCCTCTCTAGCAAAAGGAGACTGGGACCCCAACTTGGGCCTTGTCACCACACCGACCATGCAGGACCAACCCACGAGCAATGAGAAAAGGATGAGGCTGTTCCAAAAACAGCAAATCTTTTTTTTTCCCCACTCTGGACCAGCTGTGCRAGGCAGGGCACTGTCACTGCCAGAACCACTGAGGATTTCACAGCCAGCCACAACCATGTGTGAGCAGAGTCTGATTTCACAGCCGTGCTCTGACTTCAGCTGTCAAACCACAGCCACAGGACCTCGGCGAGCAGCTGAGCTGAGCTGTTCCTGCAGCAAAGCCATTTCCTCCCAAAACCCCCAAAATCAGAGACAGCCACACACCCCCAGCTTCCACCCAAATGCTGCTGCTCRTGGCCTTGACCACTGGCTTAGCCAGCAAATGAAGATTTTTCGATGGCATAAAACTTCCAACCATCACTTGAATTTTGTGATTTTGCAAGGCAAGAAGCAAAACTGGAAATATTTCCCTTCCTGAGAGCTCCTGTTCTTTGCTGTACAATTCACAACTACACTAAACTTACTYAGCATTATAATTTTTACTTCTCCTTTCTGTCATCACACAGCCTCACACACTTCACTTGCTGAAGCCCAGGGTTTTCCTTTTGCAAAGGTTCAGGTTTATGCACAGCAAAACGGTCTCTTAAACAGTCTTTTCTTATTTCCTTTTGTCAGAGGCTTCATGCTATGATGAATGTGTAGAAATGCAAAGCAGAAGTCCATAGAAAAAGAAACCAGTGTGTGAGGTGGTTTTGTCTTATAAAAAAAGAGAGCCAGGATTGACTTACGCCTCATTAAAGAGCTCCAGTCTGCATTTTTATTAGATGGATTTAGACACCAATGGATTTTTAAAAAATAATAAATTAAAAGCAGTTATATTCTTAACATACGGCCCTGGATCAGTCATGTGGATAGAAACGAAAGTGGGCACAGGAGATCTCCAAACACAGGCATGGAAATCATTTTAATGGTGCACACGACCTATAAAATTTCAAGCAACACCAAACTACACAATGGTGTGACACAATTCAGCTACTGCAGGGCTGTGTCTTGTCCCCACACATCCCTGAGCACATCACAGCTGCTCCAGGAGATGGGAAAAGGGAGCAGAGTAATTCCTGCTAATGAACACACTCAGGCAAATCATGCAGCATTCATTTTTGGTGGAGAAACTGAGGCATGGAAGAGGCATTTTCTGCTATAATTCATTTCCTATCACAAATAAAACCCAGACAATATCCCAGCCATCAGCTTTCTTCACTACCAAGTGTCTTTGGCAACCCTGCTGTAGCCCAGTGTTATCCCCTCCTCATACCCTGGTCTCCATCCTGACAAAACACACACAGCTCCAAGAGAAAACTTATTTCCAAATCAAGAGCCAGTGTAGCTAATTCTGGCCTGCACAAAGCACTAATTACTAATGTAAATTATATCTCCCCAGCTTGATGGCAATGATAAACGATGGCCAATCATGTGGGCAGAGACTGGCACTGAACAAAACAACGAGGCACACCCAGAGCAAGCATGTCTTGCAACCACTAAACACACATTTGTGTGCTCTACGTGGGCAGCAACTGCTGTCCAGAATATTTTAACAGCAGAAACTGCACTGAGGAAAGAAAAAACACCACCACAACATAAAAAAACCCGAGTACATTCCTCTTCTTAGTCGGAGCCAAAACTTAAGAAACAAGTAACATAATTACTTCCACACCAGAAGGAAAATAAACCCAAGAACACACAGAGGGAAAGAAATAAACCTCCAAAGCAGATCTGCAAAATAGTTCAGGGCTTCTGTGCTGGGTAATAATTTCCCAGCACAAATCAGGAGAGTAAAAACTACAGGGAAGCCAATTTTGGGGTGATGAACCCACAGCACCCCCTCCTCTGCCCCCTTCCCCACAGAGCCCAAAATCCTGCACAACCTTCAGCATGTAACCACATCYCATTTTACCTGAAATGACCTTTTCTGGTGCGGCCAAAGAAAGAAAAACATTTTCTTGCCTTTTTTGCATCAAGCACAGAGAGCATCAACTCCATCAGTGACTGCAGGTCCCACCAGTCCCGAGGTGCTCATCCACAAGAAATCCAACATCCCAAGAGGATTTATCCAGAGTTCCCAGCTGGGATAGCACCGAACCCAAAATCCTGGAGGGCTGGAAGCAAACAGGAGCAGGAGCAGAGCCTCTGTGCTCCATCCAGATAGTGGAAGCACAGCTGGGACACACTCACTCTTCACCACTCACTCTTCATGGATAAGTAAAAGCACTTTAAGGAGAGCTTTTTTTTTCCCTCCCTTCACTTTGTTTTAAATGGCGAAAGAATTTCCTCTGTGAATGCTYCCAATTGTGGCTCACGCTGAGTTATTTTTAAAAGCACAGAACCAGATTTTCAAGGCTCTGAATGAGGAAATGCAAAGCTTTTATTAAGCAATAATAGCCCAGACAATGGTCACAATTTCCCAAGGGTCTGAACACGGCAGCTGACAATGAGCTTTATTCCTCCACAAAAACCCCTTCACAGGCTCGGAGGGTTTGCTTTGTACCATCCAGGCTCAAGTTAGGGAGTTAAAACAGAAAGCTCTGCGGTCGTTTTCAGTGTGATTTCCTCCAGCAATGCACATCTGAGCAGAGATACAAAAATCACTGGGAAAAGGAGCCATGCCCTGTCTCATTCCCTCCTCTGCTACCAGGACATCATCCCATCCAGYCGGACCTTTCCCTGTGTGAAAAATGTGTATTTTATGATTGGCTTTTTGCAAATATTCAAATGAATATTAGATGTGTTGTGTTAGAAAGTAATGCTGGATTAATTCTCTTRAGTAGAGTGGTAAATATAGTTTTARGTTATAAAAATGTTAAAATAGAAACGGTGCTATGCAGGATACTTTTTTTAAAGAAAGGACTTGCAGCGAGATAGCAGCCACAGGACACCTGAATCTTTCAGAGAAAAWKAATTTATTGCCCTCTTATCAGAAGAAAAGAACTTCTTCCCACCCCKAAGGCACTGTTAGGATTCAGAGGAAGAAGTTGAGGATGACCAGASAGAATCCTGTGTTTGAATGGAATTTATGCATCATGTATAAAGTGTATGAATATGCAACAGGCTGTTGTTTTTAAGGGTTAATCCTTTGTTAATGTGTGTYCTTTTTCGGGCTTGTGCTGCCCAGAGAAGGTACCCAGATGTCCAAACCTCTTTGTCTCTATTGTCTCATATTGTCCTAATTCAAATTGTCCAAATTATTATTACTCTAATTCTATTACTATTTTATAACCATTTTATTACTATGAAACTTTGAAAATTTTAAAAACAAGTGATTGGCGTTTTTCACACTTGGCAGCTGGATCCCAGCTGACAAACTGGCCAATATTCCCAGGGTCAGGAGAGTGAAACAAAGCCTTTCAGCTTTCTTCATTGATGTCTGAACCACTCCAAAATGCCTCTCACTAAAATGTYGCAGATACTCTTCACATCTCTGACCTGCTACCCCGAGGTATAATCAGATCCAGTGGCCACATCAGCTCTTCTTCCTTCCAAGCAGGAGGAAGTTACAACCATGAGGAGTTTGTACAAACCCACCCAGCAGCCAAGGTTTGGCCATTTTCACTCAGGAGTGCTGGCCMCAAAAATTCCCAGCACACCTGAACCAGCTGGACTGGCTCTCTCTGCAGCCAGCGTGAGCAGCAAGCACTGCTGGAGCACAGAAAATCWGATCAGTTCAAGATGTCTGCTTAGGAAAAGATGAACTGTGCTACAGAAAGGGGTGTTTTTCTCTGCTGGTTATAAAGCAGACTTCAAGAAAGGAGGGGGGAAAATGAAATAACTTGATCACCAAGCAGATCTGTAGAAAAAAGTCCCCACCTAAATGGCTCCCACGTGAATGCYGTCCTCACTTTCAGCAGAAAAGCAGCCAACACCATAAATTCAGGAGCTCTTCTAACCAAAACAAGTGTATTTCTGTCCTGCCAGCATCTCTCCTCTTCCCTGCCCCACTGAAAGCTCAGTGTGGCTGTACAGCAAACCGAGATTACAACTAAACCCCACAAACAAGAGCCGAGCTCAGATTCAATCTGAGCACTTCCCAAACTGCTCTGCCACACAGCCAGGAGAGACCACAGGAGCTTTTCTTCCAGCTTACCACAGCCCCCAGRGGTTGTGAAAACACTTCCTAATCTTCTGCAGATCTGTCAGTCAGTCCATAACCAAGAGAGCTGGTGTGCCCAAAAGGACAAAACACCTCAAACCCCTTCAGAAACACCTGCAATGCTCCTGCTGCTGGTGCAGCTCCACACCTCTGGCACCAGAGGTGAGACCTCTGGGCCTGCTGCATCAGACATCCTGCTCAGAATGCCAGGGACACTAGAAAATGCTTTCAGGTTTGTCCACAACTTCCTGGAGGAAAGGAAAAGGTGCTTTGAGGATTAATTAATGAGAAATATGCTTTGTCACCCTTGCTGTTTTATCAACCATAAGGCAACAGCCTCCACCATCCTTTGTCTTTTTTACTGTAAAACTTCMAGGCCCCTTGACCCAATGTAATCCCTGAACTTGGCTTAAAATGCTGCTGGAAAATAATTAATTGTCTGCTTGTGTGTRAACAGCTGTCCGTGTCTGTGTCCAGACAAGTGTGCAGAATTCAGGATTTGTTCAGAAAATGGATGGGCTCAAAGACTGAGGATGCCAAAAGCACCCAGATATTGCCGTTCAGAGAATTCACAGAAGCACTTTTTGTGCAGCAACATCTGTAAATCAAAGCACATTATTTTCCACCCTCATAATCAAGAGATTTGCTAGATTATCTAGAGCTCTGTCTGATCATGACAGATGAAGCTGTTGAAGCTCACTGCAGCTGCCTGAAAGGCACACTCAGGCAAAGAGCTTGAGCAGTGAACTCAGCCCCTTCAGCGCTCACTTCCAATTAGGAAAACTCTCGGTGTGATGAGGAAAGAGCCCCTCACAGGCAGAGGAGTGGCCACAGGTGACAAATGTGCAGGCCAGCAGAGGGAGGAGCAGGCAGGCTGCACTCAATGAGAAACCAGAGAGGCTGGAACATCGTGGGGAGGACAGCAGAACTTTAAAAGGCAGCTTTGCCAGCGAGCACAGCTTCAATTAACAAGCTGTATTTGCAAGGCCAGACTCCAAAATGCTCCTCAGTATCCAATCATCTAAGCCATGCTTAAAGACACACCATTATAGCACAGAATTGGGGATCAGTTGGCTGAACTAATCCCAGMCAGATGCTAAAACTACCAGCAAATAGGTCAGTAATGTATCCCACAGCATGCAGGGCTCTGTGTGGGAACAGTCACACACCACCACTCCTGCACCTGTGGAAAGGCTTTGAGAAGTTCCTCCCAGCCCCAAATCCATTTATTAAATATTTCTTTCTGTGGTTAAGAGGAAGGGAAGTCACAGCCCACCTCATTGCCAGGAAGCCTTTTCATTGTTACCTTTCCAGGTGATGTTGGGCAACAAGTAATGCACTCCTACACAGGTAGGAGCAAAAATGCCTTCGGGCATTACAGACAATTCCAGATTACTACAACCAGAATAGAAATCAGATGTGGAGATTTTATTATAAAACTCTGCAAATTGCTTAAATTAAGCCAAAAGGGACAAGGTTAAACTAAGAATCCTTTCTTGCTCTGCCCTCCACATCTGCCTGTGGAGTACACATGACAAAATTAAATACAGCTGTTCACTTTCAGATGCAGCACAAGAGTCATTTATTAACCTACACAAGGTTCAAACACCTCCAAAAGCATGGGCTGAGTTATCCCAGGAACTTTTTAAGACACTGCTCTCAAAAGAGAGTGGTGACAGATCCCATCTTTGGAAAGATTCAGGACTGTATCTTACTGAGCCTCCACTGCTATCAGTGACCTTTACAGTAACACAATAAATATTTTAGCATATAATGAATTTGCTGCATTACATTTGCTCTTTGGGCTATTGAAGATCAGCCAGGAACCAATCGATTGGAGGCACAAAGCTCTCATAAAACTGAAAGTTACAATGGAGTTCTTACTACCTGCAGCAAAGAGTTAAGGGGTAAAGAGAAAAAAGTGTTGAAAAAAGCCCCAAACCAACTCATGAGCTCTCCTTTTACATAAAATTCCATCAGATTCACTGTACCAGCCCTGAGACCCCTGCAGTCACTCAAGCAGGACTGGCCCCAAAGCTGCATCTTTATTGTTTTGAATTCTAAGATTCATTTATGCCAGCAGCAAACCTTTCAAAAATAACCTCAAAAACCCACAAGCTTCCCAGGAGTTTGAAGCACAGGCTCTGAAACACGAGGCAAGCTGTGTGGTTCAGCTCCAGTTCTGCCATCAGCTCTTTTGGATCACTTGGATCAGACACCTCCTTGCATCTCCATTTCTTTGCCTGCTTGGAGGTGTCAGGGCTTTGTCATTTTGCAGCAGCACCTCAGGAACACGTGGAGTTGTTCACCTGCACAAAGCCAGCAGATACCAGCACTGAGGCTGTTGATCTGTGCCAAAACCTCAACCAGCCAGATTGTCTCTTTTTTTTTTTCTTTCTTTTTTTTTTTTTTTTTTGGATCTCACTTTCAGTAGATTTAGAAAAATTATCCCAGGGGTATGGCAAGGGACCAGAATGTGGAAGATCATTTTATGACATCTGTAATAGCACACAGTTAACAACACCACCTCAATTTTTGTCTTATGACCTCACTCATTGGGAAGAGTTTTTATCACCCTCAGTATCTTTCCAAACACTCCCCCTCTCTGTCTCCACCAAGTCTTTCCTTACTGCCATATAAGCCCAAGGCTTCTCTCTCCTCCCCTAGAGCTGCAGTCAAGGTAAGATCTTAATTTCCTCTGCCATCTGCAATGAAACTGGCTCCACACCTGTGCCAAACAAGTTGGAATTACACCATTAATTTCAGCTTAGTCAGCTCACCCCACAGACTAAGTCAATATTTGACAGATATTTAGCAAAGACAACAATTGATTTAAATTCAGCACATCATGCCCACCAGAACAGATACAGCAGAGATGAGAGTGAGCAGGGGGGGGAACACCAGATAACCAGATTTCTTTTGGATGGAGACCTCCTGTTATTAAAAAAACCAGGGGGTTAGGATAGAAAGAGCAGTCCCAAAGCAAGCCTGCTTCCCGAGAAACGCCCAGCATTCCCGGGAGTGAGAACATCTCAGCTTTCAGAGAGGCAGGGTTGCTAAGGCAAGCAAACAAAAGGCTCCTTGTGTGCAGCCCACAGCTCCTCAACACATCCCCACCACTGCTGGTGCAGCCCATCCAAGGAGCTCCAGCTAAATCCAGGCTTCATGGCCGAGCTGTGCCCCTCTGAGCAGCCCTTCAGAGCAATTTGTGTTTTCTGGTGTCTTCCCAGCTGCTCCACAGCTGGCAGGGAGCAGGGAAATTCTGAGGAAAAGGATTTATGTGAAAACAATGCCAAAGAGGAAGGAGTCAAACCAGCAAGAACAGTGTGGGGAATAAAATTATAATAAACAGAACAGATCAAGCACAACTCCACCATAAACTGCAAGTGGCTCACTACTCTTAGTTTTCAACCACAGAAAAAAATAAACCATAAGCTGCAGGAGAGCCCCTCAGCTTCCCACCCCTCACAGAATTTTGGTGAGATTCTGAAATCCAGCTGTTTGAAAGCAGCACATCCCAGCAGATCTCRGTGCTGTGAGTCAGATGCTCTCACAGATGGGCTCTCTCCCCAAGTGCTCCAGTGCAGCGTCAGCACAAGGAGCCCTCAGAGCTTTCAGCCAGCGCTGCTCAGAGCAAGAAAAACTGCTGAAACCACCCCACATGCCAGGCTGGGTAATGACATCCCCAAAACAGGCTCACCCCACACTGGGACAGCTTTTAAAATGAAGCTGCTCCAAGTTTGAAGTTGGCATTTTTTGCTTTTCGATAGAAAAAGCCAGAGAAGATGGAAGCAATTCCTTGAAGTGTCACTTTGATTTCTCGTGTCACATCTTCCCTCCTCCACCAGCACAGGCAGACACTGCAAATCCTGGATGTCTCTAACCCTGTTCATCCTGCTGGCTGGCAAAGCCCTGTGCTTACACCACGAGCTCTGAGAAATGGTGCCAAAATTGAGGATTAAAGGAATAGGTCAGTGAAGAATTCCAATAAACAAAGCATCCCAGGGAGGAGGAKGGGGAGTGTTGATCCAAACCTTCCTCTTCCCCACCCAGCCAAAGTCCCCTYCTGCCAGCAGACACCAAGCACTACACACACCAGAGCTGCCACCAGCAGAGAAAGCTGCTCATGTAATTTTATTTTCTTTTTAAATGTGTGGAAACTAAGTCTTCCTTGTTTTGTACTGGGAGAGGAGAGTCCAAAAACCAAGTAAACAATCCACAGGCAGCCCAAACCAGCTGCAGAACAAGGAGTCTCCCACCCAGCAGTGCCCCAGGGACCTTGCAGGGAGTGAATCTTGCTTGGCCAAAGGAACGTGCCTGCAAAGAGACAACAATAAATAACCCTGTGCTGCAGCTCATCAAAGGGATGGCTGAGGATTTTAATTCAGTCACAAAGTAAAGCTTAATACCAAAAAGATGCATATCAAGGTTTATAGCAACAAAAGGTTTGCAGCAACATTTTCTCTTGCCCCTGGACAAAGTCTTTGGCTGCAGAAGCTGAAGGAAACCACACAGTGTGGACACACAAATGTACCCTGCATTTGAAAGCAGAAAGAACAAAGCTCTGGTGAATGTGGGAAATTGGGAAGCCTGACAGATTTCACCCTGGTTTATCCCCTGGCAAATTAGCTACTGTTTAAACTTGGAGCTTGGGCATTACATCATCTGTTTGCAGGGGAGGGTTTTTTAATTTCTTTTTTTTAAAGCTAAACCATTATTGTATTCACAGCTTGAGGAACATTGTTCATTCCAAACAAACTCAACTAAATGAAGGGGTGGATCAAGCTTTTTGTAGGAGCAGGGAAGCACACACCTAAACTGCTTTGCAAGTTCAAACAGTAAAAGATCTTATCTGGAATTTAGCAGGAAATATGGAGCCCCCTCAGGTTTGTCTATTCAGATCCAAGGATGAAAAGCTTAATTTTTCAAGTCAGGATGTGCAAAACAAGCCTGATGAGGAGGCTGGAATCACTCAGCTGCTGCTCATTGTGRCTGGATCCCATTTGATTCTTTCTGTCATTTCTGTCCCCTGTGGAAACAACTCCAGGTTTCAGTCCTTGGGGACACCAYGCTGCCTTGAGAGATCAGCTTGAGAGGAAGGGAAACTCCAAMCTGAGCTACTGGACATATTCCTGGCATCTGTTGTCTAGTTCCAGCTTGGACACTCATTTTGGAGATTTAATTTTCCCTTGAGAGATGCTGATCTCCATCAGTGCAATTTTCTCCAGAGTTGGCAGAAGCTGAATTTTGCAGCACCTGCTCCTTGGCACGGCTCTCACAGAGTTTTCTTTGGTGTTTTTGGAGGTCCAGGCTCTCACAGCCTCAACAAGTGCAGCTCCAGCAAACACAAAGAGCAAGGGGCTCTCAYGTGAAAACTTGAATGCTGAGAGATTTCACACAACGTGTTTTTCTGACCCTTCGCTCTCAGGAGGGTTGTCAGATTTTAAAGTGGAAAAAAGCCAGAATTTTCAAAAGGGAAAAAGAAGAACCATTGGTCTCATCCATGAAAGGAGCAGGTTTCACACAGAGCTGGTGTGGAGCAAGGCCCTCAGATATTGGACATTTTCCTACAAACCAAACCCACAGTGGGCTCTGACCACAACCCAGTGGCACTGAGGAACCAAATTTCACAACAGCTCTGCTAAAACTTTGTAAAAAAAAAAAAATCTTTTTTTTCTTTCCCCAACCCTGGCAAGGTTCAATGATCTAATCACATTACAACCTCTAAAGCTGAAAAAAAGACAAAAAAAGCAAGCAAAAAACCCAAAACCAAAATAACACAAACCCAAAGCAAACCCACAAATGAAACCAACAAAAAACCCACAGACCTTTCATCATCACGTCACTAGACATTCAAAAATAGAGCAAGAATATTCTCCTTAAATTAAGAAATAAATAAATATTTGTTTTGTAATAATACCCAAGACAAGCAGTTCTGGCTTAAAAAAATCCAGGCAAACAACCACACCAAAAAGTTTCAAAAACTTCATCTATAGAACTCCTGTCAAACAGAGCTTAACCTTTAAAAAAGCAAAAAAACAGTAATGCACACAGCAAAACAGGCTTTGCTGTCAGAATGTAATTAAAAAAACTCAAAACAACTCAATTTTGCTCTGTATCGAGATTGCCAGGAGCTGATCTGGGAGAAAGTCAAGCAAACAAATTTTCTCTCTGAGATTCCAAAAGGTCATTTCGAACAATTACTAAAGCTCAGTACTGCAAACAACATATGCCAATTCTTTTTGGGGTTTTTTTTTCAATTTACAAGATATCTTCACTGCTCCAGTTATTACCTGGGAAGAATAATAATACCAGGGATGGTGCAGCCAATTAAATAATTGCATGAATTACCAAGGAGCCATTAAAAGTGCATTTCAAAGAGAACTGAGAACTGTTTGTTTCTTCTTCCTCTGCTTTTGCATAACAGTTCCCAAAAAAGTCTCATCTGCAGCTCAGCTTGGGCCAGGATGAAGACATTCCTTCCCATTACACAGGAAGTAAGGGACTTTATTAATTTCACTTCTCAAAACAGAAAAGCAGAATTCATAGCAAGGACACATCAGAATAAAAAGTCAGGCAATAAAAAGAAGCCCCAAAGTCTGACAAATTTGTACCCAATGCACATCTTTCCAGTCATCTCGCTAGCAAGAACCTTCAAACTGTGGCATTTTCTTCTCTCAGTGCCACTCCAGCCCCATTGACAGGAACTGCCTGTGTCAGCACAAAGCTCTGCTGCACCCAGGAGCTGAAAAATGAGCATCTGATTCTGGTGACCTTCACAGTCATATACAACAGCCAACTATTCTTGTCCATTCAGCGTGTTCACCTAGAACGAGTTCCTGTGCTTCATTAAATCGTCCTGAGCACACCCTGGGGCTGCAGGGAAGAGGAAAGGGTGCAGGAAAGATAAAGGGAGCACACGCTGGGGCTGCAGGGAAGAGGAAAGGGTGCTGGGACAGCTCCCTGACACAGCACAGTGGCTGAGGGAGCTGGGAAAGGGGCTCAGCTTGGAGAAAATGAGGCTCTGGAGGGAACTTTTTCCTCTCTGGAATCCCCTGATGGGATGGGGAAGCCAGGTGGGATTGGGATGTGCTCCCAGGAACAGGGACAGGATGAGAGGAATGGCCAGGGCAGGCTCAGGTTGGATAATAAGGAATTTCTTCACTTACGGGGCTGTCTAGCCCTNGCCAACTATTCTTGTCCATTCAGCGTGTTCACCTAGAACGAGTTCCTGTGCTTCATTAAATCGTCCTGAGCACACCCTGGGGCTGCAGGGAAGAGRAAAGGGTGCAGGAAAGATAAAGGGAGCACACGCTGGGGCTGCAGGGAAGAGGAAAGGGTGCTGGGACAGCTCCCTGACACAGCACAGTGGCTGTGGCACTGTCCCACTGCCCATTTCTCACCTGCCCAAGCTCAGCTGTTCCAGTGACTGCCAGGGAAAGGCGCTGGAAAGCTGCTGGGTGGAAAAGGACCTGGGGGAGGTGGCCCACAGGCAGGTGGCCATGAGCCCAGGTGTGCCCAAGGCAGGCAGAGAGGCCAGTGGCATCTGACTTGTCCCAGCTCTGGGGTGGCAGCAGGGCCAGGGCACTGCTGGGGCACCTCCCCAGGTCCTTTTGACACTTCTGGGACAAGAAGGACACTGAGAGGCTGGAGGGTGTCCAGGGAAGGGAACGGAGCTGGGGAAGGGGCTGGAGCACCAGGAGAGGCTGAGGGAGCTGGGAAAGGGGCTCAGCCTGGAGAAAATGAGGCTCTGGAGGGAACTTTTTCCTCTCTGGAATCCCCTGATGGGATGGGGAAGCCAGGTGGGATCGGGATCTGCTCCCAGGAACAGGGACAGGATGAGAGGAATGGCCAGGGCAGGCTCAGGTTGGATAATAAGGAATTTCTTCACTTACRGGGCTGTCTAGCCCTGGCACAACTGCCCAGGGCAAGGGTGGAGTCTCCATCTCTGGAGGGATTTAAAAGCCCCATGGATGTGGCACTTGGGGACATGGGGCAGTGGTGGGGGATGGTTGGACCCCATGATCTCCARGTGCTTTTCCAATCTAAAYTATTCTCTGATCCCCCTCCAAGGACACTCCAGCATGAAACCAGCCCTTGCCTTGTGCTCCCAACCACTAAGGAGACTCCCCATCTCCTACCAAAAATCCCTCAAGCAGTTTGCTGTTGGATTTTCAAACTGAATCACTTCAGTGAGGCATCATCTGAAAGACAGGGACTGCAGAGCTGAGAGAGGGAGAGGGACCAAGGCCACCCCTTCTAGCAGCAGGCTGTGAAATCAGTTCACCCATGTCACAAATCTCAAATTCAGAGGTCAGTGTCAACAAGTACCAGGCAGTACTTCCCTGCCTCACAGACACTCTGCCATACACTCAGATACTATGGAAACGTTAACCTGTATATCCTGAGCAGGAGGAGGAGGAGGTGACAGAAAAGCTTGGATATAATTCCCTCTCTCCTCAAAAGACTCCACATAAACACACAAACAGCCTGAACAGGGAGATCTCTTGATGCACATACAACAGCTTTTGGTAAACAGGCTAAGAATAGGTACAGGGACAGCAAAGTGTCCAAGCGAGACTCCCCTGCACAGGAACACCGAGCTCACAAGAAGCATTCCCAATACTGCTCCTGCTTTAATCAGTATTGAGCAGAGGAAATTCGCTTTGGTTCTTTTTATAACAGTTGCTCCATTGCATTTGTCAAGCAGCTGCCACTTTGTGTCCCAGGGAGAGCTGCTGGGAGCCAGGGCTCCGTGTCGGCGCACGCAGCAG
Organism: Cardinalis cardinalis; assembly: GCA_014549065.1. Taxonomy (NCBI): domain Eukaryota; kingdom Metazoa; phylum Chordata; class Aves; order Passeriformes; family Cardinalidae; genus Cardinalis; species Cardinalis cardinalis. Next base: position 89,265 of record JACDOX010000154.1, on the reverse strand, counting down.
AGATCAGAGATGCGCACRGAAACAGGAGCCAGATCTGTCTGCACATTCCAGGTCACTCCTTCCAAGGCAAAGGAATTACACAGAGACACGAGTCAGAGCAAAGCCTGGGTCATGCTGCTATAAACTACCCATGGAGATGCTCCTGGCATTGCCACCTGAGCAATGGCACCTGAAACACAAGCTCAGCCAAACAGTGCACGCCAAAACATCTTCCCTCACATCTCGTTTGAAAAGGGAGAAATAATTCTGTAGCTTGGCCTTTCTAATCAGAATCATCATTGTCCCAACAATGTGAAAGTCATTTCCAGAGAAAGAGCAGGTCTGATCCCTGAGGGATGGAGGGAGATCAGCTTGTGTACAAAATCCTTGAGGTACCTGCCAGCTCCAGCTCAATCGTTACTCCTAACTAACTACACCCTTGAGACACTGGCAAAAGGCTTCCTGCTATTCATCATTGCCACAAAGTGAAAACAGAGTCAGAAGACCCTGGAGGCAAATGCAAGAAACCAACTGCAGGATTTCTTTGAATTTTTTTTTATTACATCTTGATTTTTTTTTTTAAATTCTCAGATTCACATTAACAATGACACTTTGAAGATGTTACTAATTTACAGCTTTACCTGTGAAGAATGGCAGCCTCAAACCTGTTTTAAAGGTAAGGAGTGTAAGTTTGTGAACTATCACAGAGCCCAACAAAAAAACCCAAAATGCTTCTRGGTCCATCAAATCTGACCTGCTCTGCTGGAAGGGAACCACCTCAGAATCAGCTCCACCTTCTGCTTTTAACAACCACCCCACAAGATCAGTACAAGGACAGCTCTCCCCTTTCTCCAGGTCCTTCCTCGTTTTTGTTTCGGGATGCACCGCTGAGAACTTTGCAAGGAAAGGCTGAACAGCTAATTGTCAGATGCCACAGTAATTAGTGGCACCTTTCCAGGGCATCCATCTCTGGCTGCTTTTCCAATAGCTGGCTCCTCCTCAATCCCCACATTAAAATGATGGTACACAAGGTAGGCGGCAGATTCATTTAGAAGCACCAAGGTCTTCCCAGGAGAGATGCCTAAGGAAAGAAATATCTTAGCTAAACAATGCACGGGTTGGTTTTTTCTCTTCCTATTTGCTATGGAAGTGCTATCTTTATTAATTATCTGAGAACGATGCTAACCTATTCCCTGACATGTATTATTAGATGTACAGTGCATTTCTGGGAGTCAATGGGCTCCTGTATCAAATGATCAGCAAATTACCTCTAATGAGGAAAATAAGATCATACTGTTCTGACTTCTGCCCACCTTCTGGTCACACATCACAGCTTTGATATGTGATGGTTTAGGTTGGGAGGGACCTTAAAGCTCATCCCATTCCACCCCCTGCCATGAGCAGGGACCCTTTCCACCATCTCAGGTTGATCCAACTTATATCAAAGGTTTCTGACCTATTTCACGTGCAGACCCTCACAAGTTTCCCTGCAAACAGAAAGGGAATTCAGGATTGCTCTGCTTAGACTTTCCAGACCCCTCAGAAAGAGGCTCACAGCATTGCTCTATATATTTAGGCTCTGCTCTCAACTCTGAGGCTCCCCACTTGTTTGGCAGCTTCTTCTCATCACAAGCTCCAACGTTTCCACGCCAACCTTTTCCAGGCATCATCTGCGTGTCAGCAGCACTCCCCAGCATATCCTCCACTCCACACCAACACAATCCAGAACACATCACTTCCCACTGAGTGCCTCCGCAGAGCAGACCTGCAGCATAATGACTTCCTCGTGCCTGTAATAGAAGCACTGAGAGACGTGCACGAATCCCAGCCCCCAGCGCTCCCGCGTTACGCACGGTGCGGAGGCGCTGGATCACGGGGGGAAAGATAAAGAAGCTTTTCCCACGTTCAGTGACGTGCTCAATTCCATCAAATCCAGGCCCAAAAGGTTGGAAATTGAGATGTGTTGATGGGACAGTAATGGAGGATGGTGGATGGTTTTAATTATATTGTTTTTATAAGCAGAGAAGCTAACTTTCACATTAAGTGTCCAAATTTGAATTCATYGTTTCTTTGTCTGGATTTACAAAGTACCCAACCTGTCAAAAAGTGTTCCCTGGGGAAGGCAATGCATGGGCAGAGCAATGCACTTCCTGCTCTGTGGCACTGTGGCCTTTAAACAAATAGAACTCACTTCCAGATGAATCCATGGATGCCAAATATTCCAGTACAGATTTGAGATGACTTTGTTACACTGAACAGGAAAACAGCTCATCCAGAGGCAGATGYTGGAGCCCACACTTCAGGCAATGCTGGTACCAAAACACAACAGGAAGGAAAACAAACCTCAGGCTGCCTGCACTGTCACTGTCCCTAARATTAAAGTCAGATGAGAAGATACCTGGAAGTATTCTAAACCATAAAAGAAAGCATTTTATGAGACAAGACAGGTAAAAAACCAAGCAGCTGGGCACTGTGCAAAGAAAGGGAATAAAAATGTTACTTTTGCACTGGRGAATGTCCTTAACATTTCCTGTTARAAGAAACTTGAAAGTGTTTCTTAGAATCCATGGGTTAATCCCATGTTCTGATCCCACTCACAGGCAGACATTTGCATTAGAAAAGCAGTACATTTTCTTAATGCACCAAAATTCACAGGGAAAGGGGAGGGCAGAGGATAGCAGAGAAAACACAGACTCCAGGYAACAAGATTCCAGTCATGTAAGAAGCTGAGTGTAAGAGCAGAAAATCTGAGACTCAATAAGAATATGTGCTTTAAAATAGTCCTTATGTCCATTAGTGGCTACAGATGAACTGCTGGTTTGGAGGTTTAGGGTTCTGTCCCACACAGAATAAAACCCATACAGGATTGATTTGATTGATTTATAAGTCTCARTGTTCTGTATTTCACTCAATTTTACCCTTGAGGAATAGATCACTTTGTAGTGTTATTGGTTATGTCAACGTAGCCCTGAGAAACCATTATCCATTTACCATCAATTAGCAGGGACAGATCATCAAATCCCAGAATGGTTGGGAGGGACCTTAAAGCTCATCCCAATTCCACCCCTTGCCATGGGCAGGGACAACTTTCCACCCTCCCAGGTTGATCCAARCCTGGCCTTGGACATTTCCAGGGATCCAGGGGCAGCCACAGCTTCTCTGGGAATTCTGTGCCAAGGCCTCACCACCCTCCCAGCAAAGAATTCTTTCCTAAAATCTAACCTAAACCTGCCCTCTTTCATCCCAGATGGATTAGTCAGACCTCAAAACTGCCCTTGCCGGTAACAGGCACCAATTAACAAACWGCAATGACTTCACAGAAACGGGATYTCAATTTGCACTTCAAAACTGGCCCTGCAAGTGCTGTAATAACATCAATTTACCTGGTGGGTCAGGCATCCTAAGCCCAGGCAGCCCGGGGATCAATGGGCTGCACATGCTTCTGTCTTTATCCTTCCCAAACAAACCCCAAAACCTCAAACTGGCTTTGCACCTCTTCTCAGGCAGCATCCACCACCACGATCTGCATGTGCCGAGCAGCTGAGCTGCAAGAGCCAAACTCAAGCACGATGAGCCTCAGTGAGCAGCACTTTCAAGTGTTCCCTGAGAAGAAAATTCTGCTTTTGAGGATTGCAGCCCCTCAACTGCAGCTCGTAGCCGTGCTAGCTTTAGCCCAGCAAGCACAGCCTCTGTCAGCACGGGTTGTAGGAGACAACTGGAAGCCCCAGCTGCATCCCCCAAATCCCATGGGAATGCTTTCTCCAAGCACACAGCAGCAGAGATTGTTTTTKGTATTTTCAGTATAGAGCAGCATACCTAAACAAGCCTATGAGTTACACTTCTTTTTTCACATGAAAACAACAAAAAAACCCAAACATTTTGCTTTTGGGGGGTTTGCTCATTAGGAGTAACACCAAATATTCCACCCTGAGTTAAAATCCCAATTAGGAGCTGCTTCAAAATGTTCACAGTCTGCTCCTTCTCAAAAAATAAAGGTATTTAGCACAGATTGCAGGARAAATCTCTGGTGATGAGACAGGAGCCAATGACCACAAGGTTCCTTCCAGTTCACTGCTCCTGTGAGGTCTCCAAAGCAGAAAAATTGTCTCTGGACCAGGAACTAATTCACAAAGGGCTGCTGTGATCTTGGCATCAAACAGGTAACATCTGTGGTGAGCTGCAATTCCCAGCCTGGTGAAAACATTACTGTGGGCAGCAGGAGCAATGCCCTGGGAAAACAGGCAAGGCAGCTGGGAGAGGYGACAGGAGTCAAAGAGCAAGGAGAAAAAAATCAGGCAACAGAGACTGGAAAGGAAAAACAACAAATAAACACAAAATATTCATGGCCAGAAGGAGAGAGACACTAAAAACTTAAGCTGAAGGTGTCATGGCATTTCAAGAAYTAACAGCCATGGGAAACAGGCTCAGGAAGGGCTCTGGCTCCCCATAAGCAAACAAAACTTGGGAATGCATCAACCACATCCAACTCATCAGCTAAACAGTCCCCGAGATCCACAAATATTCAARGGAAGATGATGAWGATGATGATGATGATGATGATGATATCTTTCCCAGGCCATCTGAACAGCACACAAACAAACCTCCAATTTTGCCATGGATCGCTGAGACCCAGCCTAAGTGAAGGCAATTCAACAATTATGTTTTACTTATTCCCAGCATTTGCTGCTTTTGTCTGACTTGACAACTGCCAAAATCCATCCTCACGTGTAAACAAACACGAGAGCTAACAGTCCCCACTTGAAAAATCAGAGAATTCCAGAAAACTGCTCTGGACTTCCCTTCTGCAACACGACATCAAGAAGTTCAAGAACTGTCTGTACCACAGCCGAGCTGCTGGAAAAATTTGCTCAATGAAGGCAGGCAATTATCCCAGCTCCAGAATCCCTGAACACCGAGCTGAACCCATGCAAACTTCCATTTCTGGAACGAGAAATGGAAAAGCAGAGGCATCCCAAAGGCCTGAGTGGGTACAGATAACACTGCATGATAACAACTGGGCATTCAGATGGTACGTGAAGTTAAGGGATTTGTCAGGGGGAGACAAATCTCTCTCCCCATCATCACATAATCAGACTGTAGTTCATTTCTGATGCTATTTCTGCATAGAAACGAGTTTAACATTACTCAGTACTTGATAAAACCCGCCAACCCACGTTCCAAGATGTTACTATCTCGGATATCAGAGATTTCTCCATGAGAACAGAAATATCTCAGATAATCACCTGCATGTGACACTCCTCTCAGGAAACAAAGTTACTTAATCTCCTTCACACACATGTGAGGCTGGCAGCACAAGAAACCCAGGCACTTTAAAGTTATCATATCATGGTATCAACGCACGCGGTCTATCAGACTCACATAAAAGCAACAAGAGGTCAGAAGTTGGTCAGTGCTTGGATTTTAACACACACACAGCAACAGAACAGCTTATCTAAAGTGCTTCTCAGCATCTCTGTGAATCCTTAATACCATTTGAACCATTTCCAGCCCCTWCAGGCTCCAAATTGTTTGGGTTTGGACCAGCATAACGGGGCATTAGCCTGTCAGCATTAAGTTATTATCACCACACAGGTGAAATTTTTCGTAAAGACCCCGATGTTTTTTGAGCAGGAAGGGACATCATGTGGGAAAAAATAATAACACGGACCTCAGCTTTAGTAAAKAACTCACAGGAGCACAATACCAGCCACGCTAAGAAGCCCAGAGCGAGGGCAGCCTCGTCCTTGCTGTCCTCACCAGCTCACAAGGAAGAATCCCAGCAAAAACCACAGGGAGCACAACTCAGGCACTGCCTCAGAGTGGGAGAAATGGGGCTGCACTGGCCAGGGTGGATGTGACAGTCCCTGAAACGCTGGGGATCCACAGGCGGGACAAGAAGGTCTCAGGATCCTGGCTGGTTGCAGGAGGGAAGACAGGCAGGAAGGCTGGAGCSTGTCAGCAGCACCTGGGCACCACAGCCCTCCCGCCATGAGGGTCCCCAGGCTTGTGGGGAGCCCTCCACAGTACCCCTCATGCTGTGAAGGACTCTCACAGCTCACCAGCCCTGGGGAGCTCTCCCAGCCTTGTGGGGTCCCCCCTTGCAGTGTGACATCCCCACAATGCTTCTGACGCCGAGGTGAGGGACTCTCCTCACAGCCTCACCAGCTCTGAAAGAACCCCCACCCGATGGAGCTTCCACACCGT
>JACDOX010000154.1:46399-81816 GCA_014549065.1 Cardinalis cardinalis | reverse complement strand
CCCCGGACTGTACCATTCCCGCCTTACCCGGCCCCACGGGCTGCCGCGGGGGGGTTCCGGGGGGGGTGTGTTACCGCTCTCCCACCTTCCTCCCCCTCTCCCCGCGCGTGGTACGGTCCGCTCCTACCTCTCGGCGCCCTCACTTCGCCCTCCCGGCGGAGCCGCGAGTGGCTGGGGGGGGAGCCATAGCCGCTGCCTCGTCTTCCCGCTCCGTCCGCCCTCCCCTGCTCCCCCCCCACGGGCCGGACACAGTTGGTTTATTCCGAGAAGCCGGCCGGTCTTCTCCCCTTAAACCGCTGGGTCTCGCACGTCTTCGGCCATTTCCGACCGAACCGGCGGAAGTTGCCGAAGTGGCGGCGGAACTTAACGAAGAGAGGCGGCGATAGCCGAAGCGGGGGCGGAGATAGGCGAAGCGGGGGCGGAGATAGCCGAAGGGCTGAGGGCGGGGAGCAGCGAGACTCTCGCCTCCGGAACCTGCCGGGAACAGCCGAAGCTTCCCCAGCTCGGCTGTCGCCACTGCGCACGCGCGCTGCGCCCGGGAGCGTTTTCCCGCCTAAAAGGCGGGCGCGCGCCCCCCGTCCCTCACACCCTCGGCTCCCCTCATGGAGTAGCCGCCATGTTGGCAGGGTGCGATGCTGCCTCGAAGGGGCAGCTGCAGCCCGGCCCTGTGGGCAAGCAGCGCTATGTGTCCCTTAAAACCCTGTCAGAGTGTTCCCCTGGAGCTCAGACAGTCCATGCAGTGCTGCGTATCTCCCAAGAACTCCGTGAGGATGCTGCCATGGAGCTCGGTCATGCCACAGCCCTATAGTGATGTGGATGCAATGGTTGCCACTGACCCGCTGAGAGATGTCCAGGTGCCTCCTGGTAAAAGGGGTTAGGAAAACAACCATGTTGTGGGAAACTGATCAGCCGATAACTAAAATACCACTATGGTTTGGAGTTTGTTACAAAATAACATCCAGATCCATGCTGGAGGGTTGGCGTGAACGGCATCAGTGGTTAAATGTTGTGAAGTCAGAGGAGCCGTAGAAATAAGCGAGTACCAAACATAGCATGCAACAGATGGTAATTGAAGCAAAAGAGGGGGGAAAAAGCAATGAAGAAATAAAGGAGGGGGGGAAAGGCAAGTAACAGTGCCAGCATCTTCTCACAACCAAGCCACGTCGCACAGGTCCAGTCCTCTGTTTATGCATTCTAATTTTATGTATTAGGAGCTCCATGAAAGGCATTTGTATCTATGGCAATCAAATCCCACACCAAAACACAGAATATGACAACTTTGGGGGAATTAGAGAGTTTTTCACAGGAAGAAATGGAGGTTTATCTCTAGGAGTAAAGAGGGTGGTGTGTTTCTGGCCAAAAAGCTCCAAGAATCTCAGCTTTAATAAAACATGAGCACTTCAAAGCAGCAAAAAACCACTTTTCCATCACTCTGCACTTTTTAACAGTCATTTACACATGTGTAAAGAATGCAAGGAGAAACTAACTTTTATTCTGAGATGAAAAACCAGCGAGGGGTGAGGCGGGGGCACAGGTCTGCCCTTTGATAAACAATGAAAAAATCCAATCTCGCTGCAGGGAACGCGCTGTACGGAAGGGCAGGAATAGGTACTGCAGGTTCAAAGGAGAAACAATACTTTTTATATTTTATCAGGACAAAAATTTGAAAAAGACTATGACTATGGCACAGTATAAAGGCTAAATTAACATTCAAATCACTGAACACACCCACGTTGTCCTACCACACACATCTGTTCCCACCGTGCCACGGCTCGGGGTTTTGTATTTCCACCCTGATCTACTTGGAGCTCTGCAGGGAGAAACAGGGGGACAATCATTCCCTTCAGGTCCTCACTGAGGAGGAAACAACAGTGGAGAATCACTTCAGGGACAACTCAGGAGAACAATTCTTCTCCCAGCTCCCAAAAGAAAAGCTGTCAGGATCAGTAGTCGGTCTGGCAAGTCTCCCTTTCAGGAAGCACTATCAAGGCTATTACAGATTATACTGASAGAGACACCTTCAGATTTAATCCCCTTCTCTGTGTGTTTCCCCTTCTTCCTCTTACAGGAATTGGTTTTAAAGAGGAGTTTTTAGCTTCCCTTCTACCAAGTGAAAAATCCACTGCTTCTCTGCCTTCTGCTTATCTCAAAAGAAAAACTACTGTATTCAAATACCCTCATTTCCCACCTTTCCTGCCATCTGGGCTTTTATTTCTCATATAGATGTAAAATTTCCACATCMGAAATGGATCCAAAAGGGCAGGGTCTATAATCTATGATTAAAAATTATTTAAACAAGAAAATAAGTTGCCGATAAAGTTGCTCGACACTTTCCTGGCAAAGAAAAGCCTTTCACTCCTATCAGCTTCCAAACCTGTTTTCCCAAAGGTACAGACTCAATTCACGCTGCCAATCCTGTTAGAGACTTGGAAACTCCATGGTGACCTTGAGTTGAAGCTGACAGGGTGGAGGACTAAAAACACTAATCCCACTGTAGGGAAGCGTGCAAATGTAAAGCAAAGCCACCTAAATAGTAGCCACAGTTTAGATCTTGGCCTTCTGTTCAACTTTCAGGAAGAATTTCTTCCCTGTSAGGGTGGTGAGGCCCTGGAATAGAATTCCCAGAGAAGCTGTGGCTGCCCYATCTCTAGAWATGTCCAAGGCCAGGTTGGAGATGGGGCTTGGAGCAACCTGGGAGGGTGKAAGGTGTCCTTGCCCATGGCAGGGGGTGGCACTGGAGGAGCTTTAAGGTCCCTTCCAACCCAAACCAGTGTGGGATTCTGCTGACAGAACAACTTATTTAGACACCTCTGTATCATTTCAGGCTGGGAACCTCCCTTATAYTTACCTTTCAAGTTACTCTGCACTTGGCAGCTGTAGCTGAACACACTGAATGCCATCACACCTTTGTATCCTCTCCATGTAAATGGTCCCCACTTCTCCTCTTTTCCTTACCCCCACCACATTCCCTCTTCCTCACCCCACTTCCTCCTGAGCATGGCTTACATCCCAGTGTCTCCAATCTGCTCTAAATTCCATTGAGTCACTGCAGGCAGGTATTRAGGAGTTTCAGAGCCAGCTAATGCACATTTCCATGGCACACTTCCATGGCCTGAAATAAACCTCAGAAAAACATGGAACAACGGTGGCAGGGAGGACCCTGAGCTTCCATCTTTTCCCTGCAGCAATCTTTTCGGTACATCTTTTTTAATCTCTTTCTCCTCCTTTTCCACAGCAGACGGCACCAAGGTCGGACCATCTGCGGATTTTACAAGTTCCATGGAATGTTTTCAGACCGCACTCTTAACCTCAGACACTCCTATCGGATTTCAGAGGATTCAGCCACTTTTTAGCCCCAGGGTGCTGTAGGTGCTAAATAGATTATCTACATCTCTCAGCCACTATGGAACAACTACACAGCAAAGCTCAGTTTTGAATCCTGCTGAGACTCCGACTGCTTTTGGCCATCAGGTATCCCACGGCTTCACGTGAGGAAATGTTAATCTGGAATGCTGGCCAACCTCCAGTTTAGGTAATTATATTCTGACAATTTACATTTTCCCTGCAGTTTTTTAGTGGATAAGGAATTTTTTTTTCTTGCCTTACTTCATGACAAAAAAAGCAGTGGCCTGGTCGTGCTCCTGCTGTTGGAGCAGCTGCCAGGCTTTGCAGCTTAAGTAGCTTCATTTCAGTGGTRGGTAAAGGCATCTCAGTACAGTTAAATAAAGCCCTTTGAAGACCCCGTGGGCACGAGGAGTATTGTGAAATGCACCCCACTGCTGGCCATAAAGCATGGCAAGGGCTGGAACATGAAATGAAACACCCAGGAGCAGTATCTCCTGGCAGGAGCAGGAAAGGAAAAGTCAGCACAGGAATGGACACACAGACCCTTCCCTCCCAAATCCTAATTCTGCTTTGGACCCGGCGCAGCCCCAGCTGGGATCCAACGAGCAAACACAATGAACTGTCAGCATCCTGCACAGAGGAACCAGTTCCTGAYAGTAAAAGAAAATAAGCTTATAAAAGTAGTGGAAGCTTTTGGCAAGATGCTGGAGGACACTGCCTGGTGCTTAAATGGGATGAGGAAAAGAAATGCCTGTTCCCTTTTTAATGAGGGCACAGTTACTGGATTTATTTCACCTGGCTTTGTAAAAGAAGAATCATTGGGCAAGAAATGGAGTAGAAGCTTTTGTTTGGGTGGAAYATTATGGATCACACTCTGAGTATGTTGAATTGTACTGCCACATGCTTGATTAGGGACAAACATTCCAGATARATTAATTAAATGACTGTATTATCACAGAATCACATAGTGGTATRGTTTGGAAGGGACCTTAAAAATCTTGTTCCAACCCCATTACCACAATGCCTTGTTTATAAAACCATTCATAACCACTCTGAGATCTTTTCTTCRCAAGCAGCTTTCTAAAAGGCTCTTTTTCCTATTTCAGCAACAAGTCTTTAAGTTCTGAGACACRAAGACAGTGGTGACAAATAAACCATGAGATTCTGGATGAATACAGATGTGTAGCTTTCCCTCCTTCCCAGATCACTGTCAACCAAAGCCTTTTACAGTGAGTACTAGGTACTAAGTACCAGGTGAGTATTTTTCACAAGCAGTTTGTTGATTAAAATATGTTTTTCCCCATCCCCAAAATGACCAAAACTTAATTTCAGTGTGATGGGTGACTCCTGGCTTTGGGGAGTTGGACATGGTGGAAGAGGGTAAAGGTAGAGCAGGTTTCCCTTCCCTTGCTCCGTAACAGCTCACAGTAATTCTGCACCAATCCAGCCTCAAAAGAAACTATCTAAAATATATCTAAATAGAACTTACCTACAGAAATAATTCTTAAAATCCCAGTAAGAAATTTCCATATTGCAATACTCCTGGAAATTGCATGGACTCTTAGGAAAGATGGAATCCAAAGCAGGAAGCAGCAGCCCAGCCTGGTGACGGCCAAGCAAAACTCTAACTGGATCTTGGCAATGGCTGAGCAACGGCACAAAATACCAGCACTGCCTCTCTCCTCAAGGCTCCTTCCCCTTCCAAACCCTGCTGCACTCGGGAATCAGCTGCATTTCTGGAAAATTCCCTTGGATTCCTGGAGTATTACAGCTAACCATGCTTCCCCTTCATCTCAGCACAGATGCTTTGAAGTTTTCCAGAGAAACCCAAGGAAGAAGACACATCCAAATACCTAGACTAGCCCCAACCTCCACCCTGGAACAGATGGTGGGGTTCTAAATACAGGCACATCTGGTAACCACTGGTATGAAAAAGCTGGCAGGCATCAGCTTATTCTGCTCTACTAAATATTCCATCATTTGAACTGTATTTAAACAGAAGTTAAAAAGAAATAATCATTTTGCTTGCCTATAACACAATCCCCAAACACCTACACATTGTAACTGTGGCATAGCTCGGGCATTACACTCTTTTCTACCAAAAGCACTTTTTTGTTTTAATTAAGCACTSAGCACTGTCTAAACTTAAATTAAAAGTGACTCCAAACCAAGCAGTTGGGCAAAGTTCAAAAGCATCGTTTTCAGCGTGTGCTTTGTTGCACCAGACTCGAGGCTGTGATGCTCCAGCACTTCAGCTCACCCTCGAGTCCACCCAATTTGAGGGGCCTTGACAGGCTGCCAGATTGCTGAGAGTCCTTGAAACAACTGGGGGAGCACAGATTCTGCTCACACAGACCTGTGGGTTTAAGCCAGCTGTTCCATTTCTCCCCAGCTTCAGCTCCCAAAATGTAAACCAGGGATAATTCTTCCTTGTCAGGAAAACAATCTGTTAGAAATTATCATCATCCTGTAGTAAAGGCAGCTGGGAAACATTTCTGCAGGTGGCTGGGAAAAAAACACCCACCCTCAAAGCCCCCTACCAAAATCAGACCTTCAGCCTGCAYACTACCCATGGTCACCCCAAATCCACTCCCAAAACTCCATTTACATRATCTTTTGGGACATTGTTCCACAGTTCTTTCTGTGAGCTGAGTGAATCATCTGTGTTTGCTAAAAATCCAAAGCGATAGCAGGCATAAAACGATCGTTCTGGATTAGAGTCACTTTGGGAAAAGGCTGTAAAAGGCTGTCTGCTGGGATTGTGCTAGAGGTCCACTGGAGACCCCACCGTTGGGTTTGGATGTGTGCAGAGAGCTTTTAAAAATGGCTAGAGAGAAAAAGAAATACTCAGAGGAACTGGCTGATAAGGGAGTCTTAAATTGCAGATATAGAAAGAAGAACAAATACCAACAGTGGGGCCCTGTAAATCTGGGATGTAAGAGCCAACAGACCTCAGAACAAAACAGGCACTGAGCAAACCAGAGGTGATTCTGAGGGAGGCTTTTGGCAAATAGTAAGGATGCTGTAATAAAAGCCACTTGTGATCACTCAATTCAAGCCTGTTTTCCACAAATTGACTCMGTTTAAGCAAAATAAAAGCAGGTCTGGAAGGTTTTCAGTTTCAAAAAGTTGAGGTAATTAAGCGAACTAGTTTGAGAGGCTGAATGGCTGAAAGGCTCCGATGAGAAGACCTTGAAACCAAAAAGGAAAAACCATCTGCCATTTACATCCTGAATGGATAAAGTGAATAAGAAGCACACGTGGGAAGTGAGGAGAACACGCTGGAGATRGGAGATAGTCAGGGTCARGCCCCCAGGCTGAACAGAGATGYTGCTGCTGAGTGAAGASAGCACAGGGGTGAAGGGATGGTGAGCTCTGACATCCCATAGCCAGGTCTGAATGTGCATCTGAATTTCTTCTATAACCACAGACATGCCATATTTCCAGTGTCCCTCTGGAATCACAGAGACCTCCAGACAGAATATCCCTAAGGACAGAGGATGGGGAAGACTCAGCTCTCAATGGCACACAGTGCTGGAGACCTGAGGCTGAATCAGAACATAAAAAGCATGGAAATCCCGAGCACAAAGTGCCCATGAAATCTAAGTTACACCCTGCTAAAATAGCCTGGCACCTGTCTTTGATAAAATAACCATAACCTCCTGACAAAAAGGCACTAAGTCTTATTTATTGGGATTTTAGTAAAGCAACCAGAAATCTGGGGACTATTTGTAAATGGGGAAAACAGGAATCGATAACGAGAAGGCCGGGATTGATAATAAACACTCACATGCCTTAAGTGCTGCAGGTTTTTTAAAAAGCACCTTACAATGATAAATAGCAATAAATAATTGTCAGCCTTTTGAGCACAATCTATTTCAAGGCCTAACTTTAGTATACAAAAGGCTTTAGATTTAAAAAAAAATAGATATCTAAGTAGCACAGGCCTGCCGCCAAAGCCAAYCACTAAAATAAGGAAGCAGGTGGCAGCTGCTGCTTTCTCCCAGCTCAGAAGGTACTTCCTCCTTTCCACAGTTCACCCAATTCAGTTATTAGTGCATTTGAAACAGCAAAATCCACTGCAAGCTGAATCAGAATGAAAATATTTCTTACAATGTAAACCTTCCATGCTTTTTTTTCATACCTGCAGGATTCTTAAGTGTATTTGCAAAAGCGCAGGACCGGAAATCCAGAGTCTGATCCCTTAATACTGAAGCCAACCACATTGCATAATCCCATTAATACATTTATCAGCTCCATCTTCACAGCAATCAGGTTTTTAGCCCTTTACACAATTCCCATTAGAAGGCTCTTCAAGCACCTCCCTTGGTTTGAAGCTATTCTGTTCTTTTCCAGCCTAAACTTTTTCAGAGCCTTTTGTTCTTGTGCCAGAATTGTCATTTAACTTAAATAACTCTTCTCCCTCTCTGGTATTTACACCAGTGTATTTATAGAGGATGAATCTAATTTTTCTCTGCCTTTTTTGTCACCACATCATCATCCAGGTTCCTTTAATCATTTTGGGAGCCAGATTCCCTGTTCTCCAGATCATTTCTAGCACATGCCCTCTMCTGCACCTTTTCCAGCTGGAATCAATCTTTCCCCTATGGACAAGTAATGCAGAATGCATTTTAAGCCATGCCTCACTAAAACCTGTTGCAGTGGCATTCGCATTTCTTTGTCACCAGTTGGAATAATTCAGGTGACAAATGTGATCCCAGAYGTATCTTTATCATCAGGACATCAGAATTATCCTGTGGTTGATTAATACATCCCAATTCCCACACAGAACCCCCAGCTTTCTGTCAGAGTTTGCGTTACAAGAACTCACATTTGCTTTCAGACAAATGAACCCAAAGTCAGTCATTCTTCTCCKGGGATCTCCTGATTTTCCTTTTTTGATGACACCTCCAAATCCCATGAATTTCTGCTCTATCATTAGTCAATACCTTGATTAACACCAGGCTTGAGACCAGTCCGTGAGGAACACTATTGCCAACTTGCCTGCCAATCCTTCTTCAACCATCCTGCCTTTTCTGCCTCTAATACAGGATTTATTGATGCAAAACAGGAGCAAAGTACTTCAATTCTGATTGATTTAAACTCTCTTGCTTTGCATTTTTTGGGTTTTTTTGGTTTTTTTCTTTAATGAAAGGCTGATTTTTGCTTGTGGAGAACAACAAAAGCATATTCCTTCATAAATCAGGCCTTTGCCTGAACTGCAAAGCTTCCTATTTTTACAGTTGGGCATCTGTAAAAATTAATAAACTATGCAAGCCAACACATTTGATGTTAAAAATGGTAAATGAAGTTTCTTAATGACTAGTCTGACTTTTTCATTGTACTTTGGGTTTATGTCACAAATTTAAAAAACAATGAAAAAGACATGTTGAACGTACAGTTAAATAAAATTAAGCTAAATATGCTGAATACATAGTTTAAATTAAAACAAACTGGTTTATTGTACAAAGAAATTCTGCAACCTATAAATAGAACAAACTTCTACCTATTCAGCAAGTCTTCGGGTTTTCAGAAYTTGAAACAAAATTAATTTCTATTCTTATGCAAAGGAAGAGCTGATGCGCAAGTAAAATGAAAAGTGGCAAAAAGCACTTGGCTAAACATTTTCTTTAATCTACCTGTCAAGGAGAGGACACTCACACAACCCAAACACAGCCACTGTCCTCCTCCCATCCCTTTTTTCCCTCCCCATAAATCCATGCCTGCACAGGAACTGCAGAAACTCTTGGGCTGACACTACCACAGCAGCCACAAGCAAGGAAGATTTTCCTGGTGCAAGAGCAGCCAAACAGAGCTCAGGGAGAGGGGCAAAGTGGAGAATAAACATGGGAATCACTCCTCCAGCTGCTGTGGGGAGGGTTTGACCCCGCTCTGCACATGCAYTGCTACAGATCAGGAGCTGTTCCAGCAAGCATTACCTCAGTGTCAGCCTTACAAAGTTTCTTCAGCTTCCTCATCAGAGAGAAAAGCAGAGAAAGTGATGACATTGTCCAAATCTTCATTCACCAGTCCTGAAGCACTCTGAGATCCTCCTACACGTGGCAATGCTTTTGTTTAATCAATACCACTATTGGCTTCAAAGATTGCAAGAGCAAACAACCATTTGCCCTTCCAATTACAGCAAAAACCACTACGTACATAGAGATTTAAATCCAATCAAATTAAAAGATGAAGAAATATCCTCCCTTTCTCCCACTACCAGTGACAGAACAATGCTATGCTCTGCCTTTTTTTTTTTTTTTTGTAATTAAAAATAGACTGAACTTTAGGAGTGTTATTGCACTTGAAGCAGTAGAATAAAGTGCATCATAAAAAGATGCCACTGGGATCGGTTAAAGCCAAGAAAATTGAAAACATTTTGAAGGAACGAAGCCAAAAACACAGAACCAGATTTAAACTTGGCTTGTGCTGTGGCAGGATGCCAGGGGAAGCAGAACCTGCTGGGGGAGTGTGGAGAGGGAAGGCTYCCTGCTGCAGCAGCCCATGGATCAGGTGTGATGGGCCAGGTAATGGGGGGGCACAGCTGGGGGAGATCAGTGAGGTAAAGCCCACTGCAGCCAGCTGGGCTGTGAAACGTTCTCGTCATATTAAGCCATGGCATTAATAAACATTGAGCTGTAATCTACCACTTGCAGTCTTCAAAGAGCTCTAAACCCAATGACTAATTCTCACAACCACCTCCTTAGGTGCAGGAACTGTTTATAAAGATGAGAACAAAGGCAAAACGGTGAAGTCATTGGCCACAGCTCCTAAAAAGCAATTTTTTAAACCAGAGGAGCACAAGGCTCTTGGTGACACAGCCCCCTCAGTAGGTGGAATTTGCCTTGTGTTTCTTCAACAGCAGGACACATCTACAACCTAAAACACTTGTTCCCAAACCTGAAACTTCACATATGAAGTTACTTCTGTAATGTGTGTGAGACTGATTTTGTATCTTCTCTGTGCAGGYAGGAAGCAGCAGAGCAGCAGCAGAAGTAAAATGGGTGAAGTGATGCTATGATGGAGGTCAACAGGAGGTTTTGGCCACTAAACTTGCATTTCAGCTGATGTGGTTTAGCCAAGGAAAAAAAGCACCTAGCTAAGCCTCCTCACTAAAAGGTTAGTAAATCACAATTCTTAGATTCTCTCCTTCATCTCAGTTTTTCCTCCAGCAAATGAAATTACCTTAAAATTTACAAGAAGGCTTTGAAACAGATTCAGATTCATGGCAAACTCTTGGAGAAAAGATGCACAGAACATCTCCATTACCAATGCTCAGCTCAGCAGAGATCTCCAGAGGAGACCAGAACTAAAAAATGTCTTAACAAAATGCCAGAAACAAGAATAAGTTACTAAAGGGAAAACAAACCCAACACACTTGTGTTTCTAAGCACCTCAACAACGTTATCAATAAGCCCAGATGCAGCCTTTCCACAAAAGCTGCAGTGACAATCGATTCAAATGGATGGCACTTCTGTAATGCCCCTATTTGACTCTCTCGAGCTGAAGCAGATAAAAATTCAAAGATTGGACTTCCTTGGTATTTTTATGTTAATCTGCACAGCTTTAGGGAAATTGTTGCGACTCGACTCCAATTCACTCCGTGCAGTCAGAGCCATTCAAGTACCTACCAGCAATTTTCATACCCCTCGAAGTCTATCTCATAAACTGTCATCAACCCAATGCATTATCTTGCCTGAAAAAATCTGTCAGGAGCACCAGGCAGGCTCCCCCTCGGCTCAGATAAGCAGAGCAGACCTGACTCAGGCTCTTTTTTTATTTCCCCTTTCATCCTGATTTGTATTGTCTCCCTTACAATTTATTTTCCTGTTTAGCAGATGATCAGGCTATGTATATGTATAATGAGTGTGCRAGGGACAACGAGAGAAATAAAGTGGTTTTAATCTTCACCTATCCCTCTTTCTAACAGTTCCTTTTGCTTCATCTTTTTGGAGATATTTTAGCATTAAATTCAAATGAATTCTGCCTTTCTCTTGCTTTTGTTGAAAGAAAACAACAGGACACGTGAGAAACTCAGGCAGGAGGAAATGCTTTCCTGATCTGGAGTGCTTGGATTTGCTCAAGCCTTTTGCTGTGTTTCTGCAGAAASCAGACGAGCAGCTACACCTCACTCCGGGCTACTTTTGCCTAAACTGCCACTGCATTTAAACTGAAAACCAGTTTTATTGCAAATAGAGATGGGCATCCACGGGCCTGAGTGTGTCAGGGCAGCGAAGGGCCCCGCTCTGKCTGCCCTTGGTGGATCCCGTGAACAGCTGGAAGATCTCCCTCTCTCCCTCCCTCCCTCCCGGGGATTGTCTGGTATCCGCTCACGCAGCTGGAGCTCCACCCAGCCCCGAGGCTCTGTGAGTACCTGGGCTATCCCTCACGCCTGTTTCTCGTGAATTTACACAACCTTCATTACCCTTCAGCCCAGCGTCTCTTTGTCAGGSTTGCCCAGCTTCAGAAGTTGTTGGSGYGGCACAAACATACGGGGTGATTTGGGCTCATTTTGTAAGAAAACAATACAGATGTTGGGGTTTGTGTCACAGRTCTGAGCTGAGATCCCAAGCAGTGAAACAACCTGGTGATTTAACCACGCAGAAAAATCAGTGTTTGGATTAACTTGGGAASAGCCAAATGTCTAAAATACCACACTGATAAAGAAACCCCAGCCCAGCTTTTTGGCACCAGCCAGCAGCAGAATGACACTGCCAATGTCCCAGGGCAGCTGATGCCAGCCAGGACCCTCCCAGCAGTCAGAGGTTGCACCACACTCCCAAGTGCTTCACCAACAAGCTTGGGGTTGCACCACAGACACAGCAGAACAGAGCTGAGATGGACCTAAAGGTCCATACCTTTACTCCAGGCTGCACAAAGTTTCACTTCAGTCATTTTCTTCCATAAGTCCACCCGWGATTCTCCAAGGTTGCTTCAGATTATGGTTGTCAGGCCCAGGTGAGTGACAACCCAGGTAGAGCAAAAGCTCTAATTCATCAATCCTTCTAATTCTTTAAGCCTCTCTGCACCACCATTGTGATTATGTTTTCCTTTTTAACGAGGCCTTCAAGGCAACATGAAACACGAAAGAGCAAGGAGCAAAAAAGTCTTCAGGTGGTCAAAGATTCATTACAACAGACAGAATCATTCCCTTTCTCCTCTCTCCAGCCCCCACTTAATTGAGTAGCCTGATAAATTGATGAATTACAGTGAAATGATCTTGCTGTGATGCCTCTTGCTGATGAATGAAGAATATCCTGCCAGAGTCTACTGGTTTCAGGTGATGAATTTGAGCCCAGGCTGCAACACAATTCCTTGTGACTGACAAGCTCAGCTATTTGCACTCTTAATCTTGATAATATTTGATTGAATAAATCCAAGGTCATCATTTCCCAGGTGGATAAATTGCTCAGAATATCACCAGCCCTCCAATTACTTCAAACTGCATTAACAAAAAAAGGTGAAGAATATTCACATTAGAGCTGCTGAGATTTCAGCCTCGTGGCTGGGAAATATCTACAACCCAAACCAAAGCTTTGCTGGAGCATGAACAAGCAACTGTGGAGTTCCATTTGTCATCTCACGGCCCACAGCCCTTTTCCTGCAGCCCTCAAACCTCAGGGACACAGACCCCTGGGGAGTAACATTGCTCATGTTCAGTCACAGCCCAGCAGATTCTTTCTTTTCTGTGTGAAGTTTGATAGGAAGCAGCTTGGCTGAACTGGAGTGATTTCAAGTCGTGGGAAGCTGGGAAAGGATAACTATTAATTGGCATAATTTTCTTTTAGCACATACAAACAGTTTTTAATAGGGGGAAACATTAAAACTCCCATACTTGAGCTTTAGTGAGTACTTTGGGGATGCAATCTGATTTTTCCTTCCCATCTTCTTCTTCTTCAAGAGGCAAAAATGGGAGCAAAAACTTCTGCACCTTGGCTGCACAGAACTTTCACACAGATCTCTGCACAGCATCAGCTGGATCGAAAGATGGTGTGTAATTTGTGAAATATTCCAGTCCTTTATTGTGCAAGCTCCTAATTATTAATGTCTAGGCTCCGCGTTTCTGCAGTGAGATTTATGATGTAGCTCAAGGTGGTGGATTTGAACTCATTTTCCCTCAAATCTACAGATGGAAAACCACAGAAGTGCTTTTTATCCCCTCAACTTCTGTAGTCTCTGGTGCAGAAAAACCCCAAGGAACAAACAAGCCCCTCAAAAGAGGAATCTGAGGTGAAAATTATCCTTCTCTGCCTCCACCACCACCACAGTGGCATAAATGTCTTTTAAACAGCTCCACATGTCCCATGGGGGCAATCCAGACAGATTTTAGCAAAATTTCACTGTTGTGTCTGTTTTTAGGGGATATAAACTGCACTACTGCAGGCCTCCTTCCATCCCACTGAGGCTTTTCAGGCCAGGTGCAGAATGGGGACTGCAGCAGGAACACAACACAGCTGGTGCCCTGGGATCAGGAGAAAAGAGGCAATGATACAAAAGCCAGTGACCACACATAACCCTTGTGGAGGGAGCCAGAAGCTGTCCCCGTGGAACAATAGCAGGAAACTCTGTCACTGAGCTGGCCTGTCACAGAGCTGGGCATGGAAAAGTCCTGCAGGGGAGAAACAGAGAACTTCTGGGCGTAAAGGGTTTCACTTCTTCATGTGATTCCCACAGTAAAGTGAAAGGGAAAGATTTTAAGCCTTGAAATTAAGATTGGTTTGGATGTAAAAGCATGGTTGGAGAGTCAAATGAAGTTAATCCATTTTTTATTCAAGGATACCATACTTTGGGAAAGCACATAGAGTGAGCAACCAGCACCTGGACTGGTGGCACACGCTGCTCTTACTGGTCTAACAGGGCTTAGCACAGACAGCTTGTGCTCCAGAAAAGACTCATACTTATATATTYATACACATACGTATGTACATATAGCCATGCTGGACACATGTAATGCAAACAGATAATAAACCCACAACATCCCCCATGATGTGGGATTTAAAAAAAAAAAATTAAAATTTTAAAAATAGCAGTCTGCATGTGCTGCAGCAGAAGTTGCATTAAAATCAGCACTGCTGGTCCCAGTGAGTTCTAGGTGCTTGCAAGAGGCAGGATAATGGGATTTCACCGTGTTTGGTTCCCTCAGAGGTAACTGCACTCTTATCAGGAGATGCAGGATCTGAGGCTCTGACACTGCTCTGATTCATGCTCTGGAATAAAGCAGACATTTGATGGCATCTGCATTGCTGACTCAATTGCGTATCTTCAGTGCTGATCTTGTTGGTGCTGGGAAAAGGGATTGGGAGGGAAAAGTGCTCCTGTTGCCTGCATGCCACRGCTTTGCTCTTTGCCTTAGGGCCTCACTGGTAAAAATAGGCAAATAAAGAAAATAAATGTGTTCCTGCCTCCATCCCACATCCACCAAGGCAAGGCTTTCAGCTGGGTTTCTCCATCCAAACTTGGCAAAGCAACTTCAAGGAAAAAAGGGAATGCCAACTGCTCTGTTTTCGGAATATATTTGAAATGAAAAGAAAGTAAACCTTGCCCCAACTTCTCTGTACACTTTAGTCCCAGCCAGTCTCAGAAAAAGGTGGAAGACAAATATTTTCTTGTTGAGGCTCATTCTATCTCCAAGTGGTTGTTTCCAAAGTCTGGATTTATTTATTTTTTTAAAGTTTCAGCTCYGGCACATCTAATTTTCTTCCTTCTGGGGAATAAACAAGAAGAGCAGCAGCCCAGCAAGTGATGAAACAGATTCTTCTCCAACTCTACAAGCAGAAAGTTGAGACCAAGAAGGTGACAAGGAAGATAARTGAACACCTTAGAGAATGCTAATCACACATGGGAGTGGTGATTTCCAGCAACTTCTGCCTCGTCTGGTGCTCTGGCAACCCTTGGTGAACATTCACAGCCCCATGTGCAAACCCAGCACAGGATTGCTGCTCCTTTTCTCTCCTTGCCCTGCCTTCACCACCAGAGCTGTGATGGATGTGGCTCCTCAGCCTCTTCTTCTCACAAGAGAGGGGCTGTGGCAGCTTCTGTGCTTAAAAGTGGGTGATTTAGCAAGAAAGAAAATTTATATAGATTTATAGAATCATACAAATGTGTAGTGGCTTGTGTTGGAAGGGAACTTRAAAGTTCATCTCATTCCAACCCCCTGCCATGGACAGAGACACYTTTCACTAGACCAGGTTGCTCCAAGCCCCTCCAACGTGGTCTTGTGTGGAGGCTCATCCTCATGGCATGACCCAGGATGGGTTATCCACGTTGGGCAAGGATGACATGCAAGAGGACTCTTTATGCCTCGTGCCCCTCTTGATATTTTACTCATCAAGGGTGCAAACAGCACCTCAGAGGGGTGAGGCTGAAGCTCCTCTGCTGTCCTGGTGGAGCCACTGTGCAAGAGCCAGAGCCTTTCCCTTGCAGCTCCTCCCAGCCCAGCCCACCAGAGCCTGCAATCCTGGCATACACAACGTCCACACTGGCTCTGGAGACCTTTGGGATGATCCAGCAGGAGACATTCCCCACAGGCCTACCTCAACTCCCACCCTCCCACGTGGCCTGTGGCAATGGCCTCACCAAACCCCAAAGCTGAAAGAGCCAGAGGATTCACAGCAAACAAGAGCAGGYCCGGGGGTGACAGCCTCGATGCCCAGCGCCAGGGCTAAGCCTCCTTTCCAGGGAAGTCGTGTCTCATCAAGCCTTGGCTGAGTACTGGCCCAGGCTGGGGCTTGCCCAGCTTCCCAGGGCAGCCTGGCTGGTGACTAATTAGCCATGATTAATAATCACCTCTTCCCTCCATCAYGGCACTTCTGCTGGCACCCACTCTTTTGGCACAAAGCCCCTGTGGTTCCCTTCCCTCGGCGACCCCAGTGCTCCACCAAACGTGGTGAGAACTGCTCCAGAGTCATCAGGGATGGACAAGGAGCCTCTCATCAAACCTCCAGGTTTTTGGGAGCTGCCTCCAACTACAACTACCACCAGCTGTGCCAAGCAGCCAACCTGTGCATTCCCATTTGGAGATCCACTGAATTTGCCCCATCCCAGTTCACCAGTTCATCTCTACTGTTTAATTAATCACAAACAGAAATTCAGGGGAGGGTGGCTGCTCTAGGACAGCACATAGCCGTTAAATAAAATATAAACACCTCATCCATACTTAACATCAGGTTTGATCTACRCTGTTTTCCTTTCCTTTTTCAAGGTGATTTGCAATTTCTTTGGTTGCATTTTGGGAAGGGGAGGGCTGACTTACTGCATAATCTCATTTTTGATCTATTATTAAATGCCTGCTTTCTTTTTTCTTTTTTTACCCTTTCTCTAGGAAGCCAGAAGACCCAGCAGGAATTACAGCCAGAAAGGGAGGTGAACTGTGAAATGAAAGCTGCAAGAGAAAGAATTGCTTGGGCTTTTGTTTGAAATTTTCAGAGTTTTCTGATTTTTGATTGGAAGAAATCTCAGATTGGCAAACCAAGGCCARAGCCAGGACTCAGTGGAAGTCTGGGACAGGATCACAGCACATGAGGGTAGTGGCACTCAAGGCAGCCAGGAACATCAGATTTTTTACCATTTTGAGACCATCTGAAGGTGGATCTGTTCCTAAGGCCACACTGGATATGCATCAGGGCTGGTGAGTGATTTTCATCATCCTTTTTGCCTCCTTCCAGCCCCTCTACATTGCTGGAAGCAATTCCTCCTTCTGCTGTATTTCAGAACTAAGGAGTTTCTCCTCCTTTGGCACCAGGACACGCTCCCACCTCCCAGCCAGATGAGTCAAAAGTGAGCCTGGCTTTGCTGCCAGCTCCTGCTGAGAGCTGGATGCTCCCCGTGCCACGCCGGCCACTTGGCTGGCCAGCAAATGGTCCCCTTGTGGTGCCACATGGCCAAACTGGGTCCCCCAGCTCCCCAGTGGAACCTCTGCTCTGATATCTGGAGTGGACACAGGCTCRTACAGAGATCATCCACTGGCAGCCCAGAGAAGGGCAGATGCTCGTTAACATTTCCTATTAATTGAATTAATTAGTTTAACAATTTCCTGTTAATTTCCTATCATAATAATTGCCTTATTAACTAATAGGAACAAAGCCATCATTTAAGCACCAGGAATGTGATTCAGTGACAGTCACAGCCACCAAAGCTATTTTTTGGGGAAAATAATAGTTTTCTTAAGTGCCTTTGTTTTTAAAGAGTGGCCCACGCAAGCAGCTGAGGGTTTTGCAGCTGAAATGGGCAAGTTCAGACTCATTCTGAAGGAAAGAGCATCCCTGGGCCACATTCCATAGAAAACTGATTTTTCCAAGGGAATAGAGAAAAGGCAGGAATGTGACACAGCCCAGAGAGCAGCTCTATCTCCTTCTACACCTGGACATCCCAGTTGTGGAAAATCCAGGGGATGGTTGGGGAAAAAACTCAAAAATGGCACATCTGGAAAGAGCCATCCC
This sequence comes from Cardinalis cardinalis, assembly GCA_014549065.1. Classification (NCBI taxonomy): domain Eukaryota; kingdom Metazoa; phylum Chordata; class Aves; order Passeriformes; family Cardinalidae; genus Cardinalis; species Cardinalis cardinalis. The sequence continues at coordinate 64,033 of JACDOX010000154.1, read as the reverse complement.
TGGCTGGGAGCAATCAGCAGGTGTGAACATCCATCTGACAACCTCGAGCATCTGAAGGACCACCAGGACCTCTCCTGGTCCTGCTACAAGAACCATAAAACTTCTGCTTGACCATTTCCAGGCAGCTGCTTCCAGAACCCACCAGAGACCAACTATAGATACAATAAAAACCAATGCTGACATGGGACTGGAAACCCTTTCCTCATTCCCAAGGGAGGCAGAAAAATAGATGAAAYGAAGGAAGCAGTTGTGAACCTTCAGTTCCAGCTCACCCAACAGCCACAAAATCCTTTTTGGGATCCCCAGTGACCAAATCACAGCTGCCRCAAAAACTGACGTCAGTGATATGGGAGCAGATGTTCCCTCACCTTCATATTTTTGCTGGATATGAGTGATTCAAGTTTCTGGGCACAAAACCAGTTGGAAAGAGCCTGTTCCCAGAGATGTATGCCTGCTAAAAACACCAGAGCTGGATGCCACTGTGACATGAGGGATGTATGTGCCACCTCCTTTCTCCACCTCCAGCCTGAATCCCATCCTGCCTTCCCTTAAACTCAGCAAAAGGGAGCCAAACCAAAGCAACTGTCTGCATTTGGCTTTATCTGCTACAAAATGTCAAACTCTTCAACAGGAATTGCAACATTTCCATCCTCCCTCCCTCCAAAGCAGGAAGACTGGTACTAAGCAGCCAAAAATGTATCAGAAAAAAGAAAGCAGCCACAAATGGACTGAAGATGGAGGTTCCTCTTGGACAACAAAGRGTCCTGCAGGGGAAAAGCCCACCTGAGTTTCTCCACATTTTCTTGTGTCACCTCTGAATTTGCTTCCCATGCATCCATTTATATGACAATGTGAGTGCTCGCGTGGCACGCTGTGGAAATATTATGACTAATGGATGGAACCTGTGCAATGTGTCAAAATCTTCCCTCTCTCCTCATGTAACAGCATTTCACAGGCACTTGAGACATCAGCACCTACATTTAATCTGTTTTCTTGTGAGAGGATGGAATGCATTTAATGAATTACAGTGATTTTATGTCTCACCAGTAAATTCTGCACTGGCAGGGCAGCAGAGAAGCCACAGGTTCCCCCAGCCCATTGCTATGGGATCAACAGGCTTGCATCCCCCCTTATTTATTTTAAAAAGCACATAGGGCACAACACATCATTTAATTTTGATTTCAATTTTTTTTTTCCTGCTAATACCCCAATTTCCCCATCTCTGGTCTTTGATGGCACTGGACTGCATCTCCTCACTCCTGCCACACACAGTGCCCATCCTGCATTGCTGGGACTGCACAGGCTCTCCCAGCAGGGAGAAAGCTCTTGCCCCAAGGTTTCTCTGGGACCATTTATAGTCTCCTAACAATGATGTGCACCAGCACCTCCRCCYCTGAAATCCCCTCAGCTCCTGCTTTGGRCAGGATCACGGRGACAGCTGGGCTCCAGCRCCCAGACCTGGCCAGGTCTGCAGCAATGGGGAYRGGCAGAGAAACACCTCAGCACCTTCTGCTTTTAGCAGGKATAAAATTAYCCATTTATAGTCTCCTAACAATGATGTGCACCAGCACCTCCACCYCTGAAATCCCCTCAGCTCCTGCTTTGGRCAGGATCACGGRGACAGCTGGGCTCCAGCACCCAGACCTGGCCAGGTCTGCAGCAATGGGGACRGGCAGAGAAACACCTCAGCACCTTCTGCTTTTAGCAGGGATAAAATTACCCATTTTCCCTCCTTTGCAGCGCCTTTCCCTCCCGAGCTGAGCAGCGCTGCCCGCGGAGCCCGCACATCCCCGGGCGGAGCAGAGCGCAGGGCTCCGGCTGACGCACAGCCCTGCCAGGTCAGCCATGCTCACACTTTCCACGTCTGCGGCATCTCAGCCTGGAGCAGAAAGGCTGCAAAGCCCCTTCCTGCAGCAACCCAGGCGAGAAACACGCGGAGAAAAGCCCGAGGGAGGCAGAGGACAGAGCAGCCTCCGCGGGGAGCGAGGTTTGCACGAAAGAGCAGAAGTTTCTTTGCTCGGCCACTGAGGCACATTTGAAGGTGAAGGTTGGACGGGGCTGTGGGAAGCCGGACTGCCCAGAGCATAGTGGAACACAAAGAAACCCAGCCCCAGCATGATGAAATACAAGTTTATTTGCTTTAGCTCGGGTCCAACTTCCCTCGCTGGCTCAGGAAAAATTTCTTTCATGCTGCTCTGTCTGGGAGCTTTCGTGCAAACCAGGTTTTTAACCAACTCGAAACACAACTCCAGAGAGATGGCGAGTCCTGAGCCCCCCGAGATCCAAGGAACCAGAGCATCCTGACTTCTCCAAGTCCTTTTGCTCTGCCCCCACTCTCCAGGTTCTCATCCCAGACACGGAGTTAACTCGGCCGTAGCTGAACCATGAAGGTACCACGACCCCGGCGCTGCGAGATTCCTCTTTAAGGGCAGCCAAAACCATTCCTCTGCTCCCGGGCATCGCTCGCCTCCCCTCTGACCATTCCCGGCTCCCCTCCCAGCAGGGATTTCTCCTTGTTCCAAAGAAGCTCTCCCAAAGCSTCCAATGTTCCCCATGGCCCAAATTGCCAAACTCGAACGCAACTTTCTCCGGGGGCAGAGCAGCCCCCGCCCGCTGGTTCATCGCAGCCGTCACATTAAACCGAATTTATGTTGCACCAACCCGGCGCAGCGGGAGAGGAGCCGCTGCCACCCCGGGGCACGAGTTTCCCCCAACTTTGGGGACCTGGATAAAAGCCCACTCCCCTCTCCAAGAGGGCAGCTGCCAGCTCAGCCAGGATTAGGAAAAACCCCAGTCCACAAACAACCCCAGCCCCAGGGACATGCTCAGCCTCCGGGACATCTCCATCCCGGGATAGGGAGGGGAAAGGAGGAGGAGGATGGGTCCCCTCCAAGAGGGATCCATCCCGGGAGGGGCTGGTGCTGCTCCCCGGCTGAGTCCGGGGAGCCCCTCCTGCGGGGCGGGGAGTGATTATAAAGTAGAATAAAATAAAGAAATAAAATATTAAAATAAATGGGGAAAAAATAAAAGAAAAGCTAAACCAATAAACTAAAAATTTTTTAAAAACCAACAGGAAATAAATCCAATAAAATAACATACCATCAAATGAAATTAAATAACACCGTGCCGTCCGAAGCGTCCCGGGGAGCAGCGCTTACCTGGCGGAGGGGCCGCGCTCCCCGCGGAGCTCCGCGCTGTCCCTGCGGCCGCAGCCCGGCGTGCGGAGCCCGCGGAGCCCCCGGCCCCACTCGCTGCATTCTGGGAAGCGGCGCCCAAAAATGGGGGCGCGGTGCCCTCTGGTGGCACCGCCGGCCTGCGGGGTCCTCTCGGGCGGGAAGGGGCGGGGGGGAGCCGCAGGGTGATTTGGGGTTCCAATAGGGTGAGTGTATAAATGTGTATAAATGCATATCGCTATATGGCTATGAATGGATACGTGGTGTTATATACATGCATATATATATATATATATTTATATAAATTTTACACATGAATATATATTAATATATATTTATGTTTGTATGTGTGTATATGTATGTAATTTTATGGATATATGGTATGCATATATTTTATGTATGTATTTATTTATTTATATTTTTGTGTCTGTGTAAAAACTTAGAATCCCAGAATGCTTTGCTTTAGAAAGGACCTTAAATATCACATTATTCTACACCCCTGCCATGGGYAGGGACACCTTCCACTATCTCAGGTTGCTCCAAGTGCCATCCAAGCTGGCCTTGGTYGCTTCCAGGGATCCAGGGGCAGCCACAGCTTCTCTGGGAATTCTATTCCAGGGCCTCCCCACCTTCATAGGAAGGAATTCCTTCCCAATATCCCACCTAACCCTGCCCTCTGGCAGTGTGCAGCCATTCCCTGTRTTCTGTCCYTCCACCCCTTGTCCCAAGTCCCTCTCCAGCTCTCCTGGAGCCCCTTTAGGCCCTGGAAGAGGCTCTAAGATCTCTCCAGAACCTTCTATTCTCTGTGCCCATTTCCAGGCAGAAGCCAAACCACCTCTGGAAAATAAATGGGAAGCCCTGGTTTGGATAGGAAGGGGCAGATGTTGGGGCACATCAGCTCTTGGGGTGAAACTCGTGGCTGGAGGTGTGAGGTTCAGAGCATTCCCCTTGTGAGAACTTTTTAGGTACACAAATAGAATGGTCTGTAGTTATAGAAATGTATGGATYGATGGATTGGAAATGTATAGATTGGAAATGTATGGATTGATGGGCTGGATGTACCCATGGGTGTTGCAGGAGGATGTGGGGCCAGGGTGGGTTTGGGGACTCTGGGTCACAGCCCCACTCCTGACTCTTTCTGCTTTTCCCCACAGGCATCTCCTCTCCTCTGTGCCCARGCTGCTTGGAAAGGTAATTAATGCATCTCAGGTGGGTAATTAATTCATCTTGGGTGGATAATTAATGCAGTTCTGTGGCAGAATCACCTAAATATTAACGAGACTTTGTGGCTTGACCTCCCTGGGTCAGCACTGCTCTGCTGAGCCCAGCACTGGGATCCTGCTTGGAGGCCAACCAATAACTCAGCAAAACCCTGGGGAAAAGTGGGATGATGATCCCAGTGGGATGATGATCCTACATCCAGCCACGGTGGGATCACCCCAAAAATGGGATTAAAGCCCAAATATCACTCTGAAAGTGAGACCTCACAAGCCTTGATCCACATTCCCAGTTTGCATTAAGATCCACTAATGTAATTCCTGGGATTGTTTTCTGACAGGAGAAGCAACTGCAGGTCATGGAAAAGACCTGGAAAAGATCCACCTGTGACAGGAGAGGGGAATTGCTGAGGGACTCTGAGGAAAACCAGAGGCACAGCAATCAGGTGTGTGCACACCTRGAACTCATCTCTCTCCTTTTCCACAGCAAGAGAAGCCTCACAGGAAGGACTTGGCTTTCTGATGCCACCTTGTGTCTGCTGCAGATGTGAAGTGACATTTCAGACCCTGCCTGTAGCTGGTTCTGACTCAAAAAGCCTCTTTTTAAACCMAATTCCCCATTCTGCAGCCTCTATTCCCATGATGGCTTTTTACAGGCTCCTGTTTCTTCCCAGGGGCAGGGATGTGATTCTGTGGACATCAGGGTCCCTGTCCCAATCAACATTTGGCCAAATTCTGGGGAGGGYTGCAAGTATTCCTCAAATCCCAGGAAATCCTGTGTTTTCCTSGTGTGTTTGTCAAGTCTCATGTCCAGAGCAGCAATGACTGTTCTGAACTGCTTAAATAAAGCAAAACACTGTGAATGTCCCCGGGGAGTGACCAAGGATGGGGATAGGGGCTCCTTTATGAGAAATTTTGCCTCTAATTGGTTTTCCTGGCACCATTTCCTCCAGCTCCAGGTGGCAGCTCGGGCACAGATAATCCAGTGGAGCACAGTGATGGAATTTGTGGAGATTACAAAGGCTGGAAACATTTCTATGGAACACCCAGGTGTGGTCAGATGGAGAGGGAAGAGCAAAGCCAGCAAGGAACACGTCCTCTCCATCACCTGCAGCTCCTGGAGTACCTTTTGGAGGGCAAATTTAATCTTTTCCACTCCATTTTAATCAGTTCATCAGCAACAGGCACTGACAGCACACCAGCTAAGAGGTTTATGTCTGTTATTCCCTAAAGAGTAGCCTTTGGAGTCCAAGAGAGGGAAGTGGCTGCATCTCCAGCCCACTGGATTTTCCCTGAAAAACTGTCTCCCCAAAATGCCCTGCTGCTCCGCTCCTTTCCTTTCCTTTCCTTTCCTTTCCTTTCCTTTCCTTTCCTTTCCTTTCCTTTCCTTTCCTTTCCTTTCCTTTCCTTTCCTTTCCCTTTCCTTTCCTTTTTCCTTTCCTCCCATGTCCAACAATTTCCTCCTCCAGCCTAAGGATCCCATATGGACCCTATAGGATGGAGGGGATGCATTCCCAACACCCTTGGTGGGGCCCTACAGAGTGTGTCATTTTGTACTTGTGCCCTTAGGTGTGCGCACACTTGGGAAGGAACTAAAATAGCAAAGCCTGACCCTAAAAATGTCCCAAAAGCTTCTTGTCCCCATTTGACACCTGAAGCAGTCTGGGGTACGTGGCCATGAAGGGAGCTGGGATGTGATGGGGGATTGAAATCTGCTGTGCTGAGAAATCCTGGGGAGCTGAAACCAGGGACAGGGCTCTGCTCCCTCCTCCTGGGCGCTCGTTTCACAGGAGCTGCACCTGGAGGCTCCCTCGTGTCCTGGGGTGTCAGGTGACACCCACAGGGCTCCTTCTGGTCTCTGGGGTGGTGGGAGACACCCAGCACCCGTGCACGAAAGAATTGCTTCCCCCCACCCCTCCCAGAGGCCAATTTGTGACAATTAAATTACCCCAGATGCCCACGGGGGTTTCTCCCGGGTGCTGCTGCTCCGTCCCGGGGCTCAGAGGAAAGGACACGGGACTCCTCCTGCAGGGTCACTGATGGGGACACGGCCGTGGCCATCCCCCGCATCTCCCTCCAGGGCAGGACATGGAGCAGAGGAGGGCACTGTGCAGCCCAGGCACTGCAGGGCACCAGAAAAGTTGGGGAAAGCATAAATCAGCACGAAACTCCCGTTTGCAGCTCCAGGAAGCACCGAGTTTGCTGTGATTCCTGCACATTCCATGACTCTCCGGCTCTCACGGTGTCCCTCCAAACCACATTTGTAGGGACGTTTTTGCCTCTGCAGGATCCCAGCTGCAGTGGGATCGAGTGGCTGGCATGGGAATGCCATCCTTTTCCTGCTGTATCCATGGATGTATCCCCACCCCTGGGTGCTGGTCCCCAGTGCCACCACCCCCACCTTCCTGCGTGTGTGATGGTGCGCAGGGGTCTTAGGATGAGGGAAGAGACGAGAATCTTGACTCCATGTTTCAGAAGGGTTGATTTCTTATTTTATTATATATATTATATTAAAACTATACTAAAAGAATAGAAGCAAGGATTTCATCAGAAGGCTGGCTAAGAATAGAAAAAGAATGATAACAAAGGCTTGTGTCTGACCGAGACAGTCCGGACAGCTGGGCTGTGATTGGCCATTAATTAGAAACAACCCCATGAGACCAATCCCGGACGCACCTGTTGCATTCCACAGCAGCAGACAATCATTGTTTACATTTTGTTCCTGAGGCCTCTCGGCTTCTCAGGAGAAGAAATCCTGAGGAAAGGATTTTTCATAGAGCATTGTCTGTGACACTGCGTGCCATCCCTCCGTGTCACTCGCGCCGCCGSTGTCACCGGGAGCCCGGGGCTCGCGCGGTGCACGGGGTGGCACTATTGCCTTAAAAATCCCCTCTGTTCCTCGGGGAACGCTGCTTCTCCGGGCTGGTTCTCCGCAGCCGTCCTGGCCCCACAGAGAGAGCCCCCGTGGGCTCCCCAGGCTGTGCTCAGCGTCCCAAGCTCATGCTCACACAGGCGGGGATGAGCCCGCGCCTTTCCCTGGGGATTTTCCTCTTCCAGGGTAGCTCAGCGGTTCCTGCCCCGCGGTTTGGGTGGAAAAGCTGCAGCGGATCCTGACAAAATGCCCCAAGGGCMGATGTGGGGCACTGCCCTGGATCAACATCGTGGCTTCTCCCACAACATCCTCCCAAACCTCCCAGCTCAAACCATTGCAGGATTCTGCGAGCATCCCAAGCACCAATTCCTCCCCTGAACGAGCATCCCTCCATCCCTGCACAGSAGAACATCCTCCCCGCACCCAACGCTGCTCCAAGAGCTCTTTCAAAAGGACCCCAACACCTCACTGTCCCGCGATGGAGGAAGAGCATTTAAGGATGGCTCATCCTTGGGAAAACGGGATGCAGGGAAAACAATTGTTGTCCAACGAGCTCTGATTACAGTGGGAGCAGAGGAGGAGGAGGAGGAGGAGGAGAAGGAGCTCTCCTGATGCCAGGAGCTGCTTGAGCCCGGTATTGAGCACATGAGCTCGTGGGACGGTGCAGCTTTTTCTGCTCCTGCACCGCCCCTGATCCGACTTCTCTGACTGATGCAAAGCCCCCGGAGGGTCTGGGGCAGGAGCAGCACTGGGAATTCGATTTAAGATTTACGGCTGCTCGAGGCAGGAACGGAGATGTCCCTGTAACACCCACTGTCACCGCCGGGGCTCCTCCCTCCCGGGCTTCCAGMGAAAAACAAACAATTTTCATTCCTGCCAGTCACAGCTTTTCCAGCAGCAGCTGCTCCGCTCGGGGATGGAAATCCCTCCCCAGCAGCTGGAGGGAGCAGAGCCCCGCGGACAGGTCGGGAGGGTCACTGGCAGTGAGTGACAGGGGTCAGGGGTTTTGGGGCGCCCGGGGGTGACCCGGCACCTGTTAACGGCCGGCACCTCCTCATTGTGCCGCCGCTAATTTCTCACAGCTCTGGAGGCCGTCACTGCAATTAGCGCCCTGTCCCTTCTCCCCGCTCCCGGACTAACGAGCTCTGGCAGGCTCGGGGAGTTTTGCTCGCAGTTCAAGGCTCCCAGGTTAACCCTTCACCTGCCTGAGCAGCGCTGCTGCCAAGGTCGGGTCACCCAGGGGAGTGCCGGGAGCATTTTGGAACGAGCAGGTTCTTCGGGATTGCTTTTAGGGGAGAAACATTTCAAGTGGAGAAAAGGAGTTGAAAACTAAAGGTGGTTTCTGGTTTTCACAGAATCGTTTAGGTAGGAAAAGACCTCTGAGATCATCAAGTCCAAGTTTTGACTGATGACATGGGGACTCCACCACCTCCCTGGCAGCCCCTCCAGTGTTTTCTGTCAGGAAATTCCTCCTGATGTCCAACCTGAATCTCCCATGGCACAGTTTGAGGGCATTTCCTCTCATCACTAGAAGTCCAAACTCTTGGTTAGCCCCAGATTTTATTCTCTTCCAGGAGCCAGCACATCGATGGCCCTGCTCCCTCTGTGCATCAGTGTCATTGTCCCCAAGGGCACCTCATCCTCAGAGTCCGGGGACCACCACAAAATCCCCAAAGCCACCCTGCAAAGGAGAACTTGGGAGCTGCTTGTCTCCCAAAAATTAAAGCTGAGGAACAAGRTTAACTTTTCCCTAACCCCCTTTCTGCAGCCAAACAGATGTTCTGTGTCTTTTGGCAGGGGCTGAGCCTTATCAGATCAGAGGGCTTTGAAGGCATCGGTGGGGGAATGTCGGGGCTCGTCCCTTCTGCCAGATTCCAGGTGGGATTTGGAGCTGGATTATGTTGCAATTCAGGGCCTTAAGGGATTTTTGCAGCACGTTCTCCCAAAGGCAGGAACCCTCTGCACCAGCACTGAACAGGAAACAGTGAAGGATATGTCTGCACCAAACAGGATTATTAATATATTTATATTTAAAGTATTGCATTACAGCAGCTTGGGGWGAGGCTGGCAACCATTTGGCACTGCAGATCCATCCTTCTTCGGCTTTCCCCCCATTTCAGGTGTCAGGAATGCTCCACGTTGCTGAGCATCCATGCAGCACTCTCCTGGGAGACCCTGGAAATATTTTAAGCCAGCTCCTGGGATGCAGAGGCTTTGAAATACTGCTGTGTGGAGGCAGTAAATAGGGGCAGGAAGCAAAGGGGAAGGGGGAATCTCATAAAACCCAAACTCAAGGAGATATGTGAGGAGAAAGCAGCTTTCCCCACCTGGGATGTCCCTGTGGGATGACGGGGGAGCAGGAGATGCAGTGGGGTAACAGCAGCAGGACGTGGGTGCAGGGCAGAGGTGGCACACAGGTGCAGGCACTGAAACTGGAGCCTGAATATCAATCCAAGGTGTCTGGAGTGTTATCATAAAAACCAGTTGGACCAGCAGCCGAGGGTGTTGGATCCCAGCCGGTCACGCTCCAGGGACGGCGGCTTTATCCCACTGGGCTGGAGCTCTGAGCTGGAATAACTCCCAAAAAATGACTTTTTATAAAGTAACCCTTCTATTTCCACCTGTTTTGTTTCAGCCTTTTGTTACCTGTGATTTCTTGGAATGGGTTCAGATTGGATATGAGGAAAAATTCTTCAGTGTGAGGGTGGGGAGGCCCTGGCACAGGGTGCCCAGAGAAGCTGTGGGCGCTCCATCCCTGGAAGTGTCCATGGCCAGGCTGGACAGGGCTTGGAGCACACCCTGGGACAGTGGAAGGTGTCCCTCCCCATGGCAGGGGAACAGAATTACAAGATCATTTTAAGGTCCTTTCCCACCCAAACCATTCCATGATTCAATRATTYTTGTTGTCTTTAGGATTAGTGCATGGCCAGATGCTCTTCTCCCTTCAAACTGGAGAAGAAATGACAACAGGGGCAGAGCTGGCAGAGCTCAGAGACAAAGCTGGCCCCAAAACTGCAACGGGGTGTTAGAGTGTGCCAGGAATGTGATCGTGACTAAAACACCCCCCACCCTTAATCCCAGCCTGGGGGTCTGAACTGACCTCGACCTCCTCCAGCTCCTCTTTCTCCATGCTCCTCCCACCTCCCTCACCCGCAGGTCCTTAAACCACCTTGGGAGGGCCAAACAAGCTCCAGGTGACTCCGGGTCCTCCCCGAGCCCCACATTTACCCCTCTGGGACCCGGCAAAGCAGCACGGAGGGGAGACAAACGCTGAGAGCTCCCGTTCCTCATCCCTGCTGGGTTTAGCTGCAGTGGGAATCCCTCGGCTTCGAGAGATCCCATCTTTGGCTGCTTGACTGCAGAGCTGGTCACTCCCAACCCACAACAGTTGAAATTCAGGGCAGATGGAGCAGAGCAGCAGCTTCTAAAGTTTCATCCCTGAACTATTTCTCTAAAGAGACCTAAACCAGCAGCAGTAATTAGTGAGAGGAGTTATTTTATCAGCAGCCATGCAAGACTCAGCATACGGCTTCCAACCCAAAACAACCACGTATGCGCCCAAGTGCCAGACAGCTCCTTCAGATAAATCACTCATCCTGTCCTCAGCTTGGATTTGGCAACAAAACCCCCCAAACATCCCTGGCATYGCTGCTCCCAAACCTGTTTGCGCCTCTCTGCTGTGAAACGCCGGTGGTTGGAGCGATCTGTTCTYGTAAAAGGGCGGAGCAACCCAGAGCCGAGCTCTGCCGAGAGCTTTGTGTTTGCTGGAAGGGTGCCCGGCGTCCACGAGTGCAGATGCTGGGGGGAGATTAAGTCTAGGAAGTCTTTCTTCAAATTCACAGAGCTGCTGGCCAGAGTAAAATCTGATATTTAATTCTTTAACCTTTATATCTCAACTGTTGCTGTACTGGGTTTTTTAATGGGGGTAGGATTACACCCACGGGAGAAGAATTGAAAATCTGTTGCCAGAGTTTTTCCATCGTTTTATTAAAAACTTCCAAMGGTCTAAAATGAAAATGTACACCAACTACAAGGGAACCAATTTGTACACTCACAGTTAAAGTGCTAAAAATTAAACGTTACAAAACCGACACTGGACTACTGTAAACAAGTCTACCAAGAGCCGAGTGCAAGCGGGGTCAGCCACGGGCAGGGACTGCCCCACACATTCCAAGACGTACAAATCTCCTGGGAGCTCCTTCCCCTCTGCTGAGGAGCTGGGCGTTGTCACAACACGGACACCTGACACCGGAGTGCCCAGGGAAGGGCTGCCCGAGGCGGTACATGCACCGAGTTCAGCGAAAACCGGGAAAACGCCGCGCCTGGGGGGAAAATCAATCCTGATCCCGTTAGGAAAGAAGCACGAGGGGATAGGGGTAAAGCTTCACATTCATCTGGACATTCTGCTGCTCCAGGAGGACCTGGGGGTGTCTCCTGTGCTCTGCTCCGTGCCCTGGTTTCACCACACGGATGGAGCTCCCTGCTGCTTTTTGGGATCCTCAGTGCCCTGGAGCTGGGCTGGAGAATCGGCTCCCCTGAAGGGTGGGCACTGCTCTAGGCTGGCCTGGCTCTTCCTGAGGGGTTTTCCCTTCCCTCCTTGTGGGCACTGCTCTAGGCTGGCCTGGCTCCTCTCCTTGAGCCCTTCCTGAGGGGTTTTCCCTTCCCTCCTTGTGGGCACTGCTTTAGGCTGGCCTGGCTCCTCTCCTTGAGCCCTTCCTGAGTGGTTTTCCCTTCCCTCCTTGTGGGCACTGCTCTAGGCTGGCCTGGCTCCTCTCCTTGAGCCCTTCCTGAGGGGTTTTCCCTTCCCTCCTTGCTGGAACAACTCAGGAGCAGTGCTGGATTTGGCCATGACCGGATTTCAGCCAGAGCCTCCCAGTGCCACCCTGTGCTCACCAGACCCTCCTAGAGCTTAAAGCTGCCAGCACCAAATCTGGGTCTGAGCTGGAAGAAAAGGGAGAACACAAACACACTGACACCCAAACGTGGCTGGTTGCTGCTGCTGCTGGGTTGTTTATGCTTTCAAAAAGAGCAGCAGCCTCTTCCATGCAACGGGACCGCAGCTCCRATCCGGGATATTTCACAGGAGCTGAAGGGGTTAAGAAAGAAGGAAMACCACAAACTCGGGGGAATCTGTTGTCAGTGCAGTTGGGTTGGTAAAGCAGGAGATCCCTGGGAACACTGGGAATGAGGAGCTGYGCATTTTACAGGAAGCTTTGATGGAGCAATTCCACAGAGCAGAGATGTGGGGCTGCAGCCATCGTGTGCGTGGCAGGGCCAGGGKTGAAGTTTGGGGTGAGCTGGAGAAGCCAGGCACTGTCCAGCCTCCCTGCAGCTGCCTGGAGAGAGGATCCAGCTTTTGGYGGCTGCAGGGACCCCAGGAGGAGCTGTTCAGCTGCAGGGACACGCAGGGAGCCCAGAGCACCTCGGGGATTCCAGGAATGCCCTCCTGCCTTGGGGGGAATTTAAAGCACCAATCCCACACACCAGGCACCCAGGCTGGAGCTCTCACTAGGCAGGAAAACACCCCAAAACCACTCCTGGACTCCTGGTGCCCCTGCCTGAGATGCTGCTGGGGCCACATTCAAACTGGGATGCACTTCAGAGCCCCTGGACAGGAYGATTTGGGAGCTGCAGCCCTGTGAGCCCCAGCTGGGGAACTGCAGCACAGCTGGGGCASTGYTCCATGGGTGAGGGAGGAATTCCTCTCTTCCCGGGAGGAATGCTCTGCCAGGAGAGCACAGCGGGCTGGCTCAGGTGTTGAAGGTAGAAGGGAGGGGGCAGGGAGGCAGAAATCCCAGCCTGAGCCCCAGTTTGAGTTTAATCTCCTCTCTGGGGTGACAGGAGCCTGTCCCTTTAGGATCAGCAAGGAATGGCTCAGACATTCCCATCTGGAAGCACGACTGGGACTGAGCCTCACAAATTAACRACATTTCCAGCAGGATCCTTCTCCAAGCTCCAACAGTGTTCCTCTCCCTGTCTCTAAACAAGTCAAAGCATTGCTATAATTTATTTTAAAAAATACTGAAAATTGAGCCAAGAGGATCAACGTAAACCCTTGAGCTTATTTAGTTCAGTTCCAGTGCTTAGGAAAACTCAGCTTATCCAGATTTCTACCAGATCACCCCTTGGAGGCAGTGAGTCAGGAGGAGCTGGATTGGAAAACAGCAAAGGTTCCACCCTTGGGGCTCCCAGGGAGTTGCAGCTTCTCCTCTTTAAGTCACTCCAAAGGATTTTTCCACAGCTTTGGATGTGGACAGTTATCCCTGGGCCGGGASTATCCTTAGGCCAGGACTATCCCTGGGCTGGCCCCAGGGCTGTTTGCTGAGCAAACAGGCAAAGCAGAGCCTGCTCTGCCCCAGAGCCCTGGGGGCTGACAACAAAGAGCTTTGTTATTCCATTTGCCCTCTCCTCCTGACCCGCTGGAAGCAAGAGAGACAATCTGGGATAAATCTGGGAGCCTTTGATTCCACAGCACACAGGTTATGAGCTGCAATTAAAATGAGTTAATTGTGGAGCAGYTCCTGCCCTCGAGGTTGGTACACAAAGGTTTCTCAACATGCCTCCAGCAGGTCAGGGAGGGAATTATGAAAGGACAAAGCAAAAATAAGGATTTGTTTCCCAGCAGTGATTACTGAGGTAGGTTTGCAGCCAGCAGTGTTTCCCTGTGCTGGATCAATCTCCACAGAAGATGCTCCAGAAGATCTCCAGCACCATCCTTGACTTCTGCCTCCAGTGTATCCCAAGGGATCCTTTCCACACACACAAAAAAAAAGCCCAAACTGAGAATTCCCTGCCATGAATCTGCAGAAGGGGATGGAAACAACCGCAGCAGAGGCAGATCTGTACCCAAGATCCCTGAACTGGGGATCCTGTCTCCCCCTCAAGGAATGCCCTGGGCTTCCAGCTGCCACATCCTCCTTTTCCCCATCTGGAGGCAGCTCCTGCCTCAGTTTCTCCCACCCATCTCTAAATTCTTACTCAGCACAGACAATCCTCCCCAAAGCAGCCCTGACATCACAAGGAAGGTGGGGCATCCTTGAATAAACTCCTCTGGTCCCTCTGGCCTCAGCTGCTGGGGTTTGTAAACAGGCTCAGCTCTGGCTGTAAGGATGGGCTCTACATTCCTGCTTGGGGGACAAATTCAGCTTTCCTGTGATAATCTTTTTTTTTTTTTTTTTAAATAGATCAGGAACAGGCAATCTCAGCTTTTGTACATGACTCTAAAAAATAAATGGCTGAATATTATCTAGATAACTGCTTTTAAAACCCATCTCTTCCTACAGAAATTGTAAACGAGTAGAAAATTTAAATAGTCTTTTGTAAAAAAGCAAGGACAATACAAGTTATAAAAAAATCGCTCTTCCCTGCCCCTCTCTTCCCCCCACCCTGTGGAAAACTGAGCCCGGACAGCTCTGGGAAGAGCTGGTGGTCCTCAGAGGAGCTTCCTTTCATTCCTGCGGCGTTTCCAGTGTCACCAAACGCTGCCAGCTCGCAGGAACGTCCCTCAGGCAGCGCTGGGCGTGTCCCCTGCAGGGAGGYGCACGGAGGGATTCCTTCAACCATCACGAGTTCCCTCAAGTCTCATCAGAACGACTCCCAGCACCACCCCGACACCGAGACTTCGGCTGAGCCCACGGAAGGAGGGACACRGGGAGGGGGAGAGAAGGAAGGGGGAGATTGTTTTCCACAGAGAATTAGAAATTCAGCAGTCGTGTCCAATGAGGAACAGTTATCAAATAAATAATTACCTCCAGAGAGGTTCAGAGCACACAACCRGCTTTTTACTGAGTGACTCAAGTCCCACGCGGAGAAGCCGAGCCCGGCTGAGGCTGAGGCTGACTCTGAGCGTTGTCCCCGGGCTGAGGAAGGTCAGGCGCTGGTGCCATCCTCCTCGATGACGCGGTTCATGCTGGTGCCGTGGGTGATGTGTGTCATTGGGTTGCTGCTGAGGTCCCTGACGCTGCTGTGCCGTGACTGCTCRTTCAGCCGGTGGCAGCTGCTGTGCCGCGAGTGGTCCGTCAGTCGCGACATGCTGCCGTGAGGTAGTCGTTCCTCCACGCCCCTGTAGCTGCAGGGAGTGTACCTGATTGAGGGGAAACACAGAGTGATCATCAGCCACGTGAAAAATGTGTATTTCATGATTGGCTTCTCGCTAATATTCAAATGRATATTATGTGTGTTGTGTTAGAAAGTAATGCTGGATTAGTTCTCTTAAGTAGTGYGGTAAATATAGTTTTAAGTTATAAATAGAAACGMTGCTATGTAAGATACTTTTGTTACGAGTAGAAAARCTGCCCRTTTTTTTAAAAGGYTGCAGAGTTCACAGGTTGGGCTAGTCGCTGCCAGGATGGAGTTCTAACTGTTTGTTGCTGTAATCACCTGTCGTTTTATTTAAAAAAAAAATACTGGAAGTTGAGCCAAGAGGATCAACGTGAACAGGTCGTTTTCGTTAACCACCTGTTGTTGATGGTTAAGAATTCCCCCTTTTGTCGAGTATCCATCCCCCTGCTGCTCCCTGGAGGACGGCACCCTGAGGGTGAAGAGGAGGGGACGTCGGGGTTGGCATGCAAATGAGGAAACCCCTTACCAAACCTAGCCAAAAACCCCTAAAAACAAGGAGCCACCCCGGAATTAAGAGATCGAAGTGATGTCTAGACCTGAGGAATGCTGTGAGTAGAAAAGCTGCCCATTTTTWAAAAAAAGTTGCAGAGTTCACAGGTTGGGCCAGTTGCTGCCARGGTGGAGTTCTGACTGTTTGTTGCTGTAATCACCTGCCGTTTTCATTAACTACCTGTTGTTGATGGTTAAGAATTCCCCCTTTTGTYGAGTATCCCCCTGCTGCTYCCTGGAGGATGGCACCAAGATGGTGAAGAGGAGGGGACGTCGGGGTTGGCATGCAARTGACMTCASAACCAGCATGCAACGGGACAAACCCCTCACCAAACCTACCCAAAACCCYTAAAAACAACGAGCCAACACGGAACTGATGGATCAAAGGGATGCCTAGWTGTGAGGAACAGAATCCAGYGTCCGCTAAGACCCTTTTTACCCCTCACCCCAACCTAAGTCAGCTAGACCGAAGACCTCAAATGTCAAACCAAAAWCGGGGAATCTCCTGGTGCTCCCGTGAGGATGGAACCCCCGGCTCTGCCCACAGACCAGCGGACACAGCCGCACGCTTCCTCCTCCTCCGAGYCRCTCCTGRRARCAGCGGCGTGAGCATGGACCCGTTGGCTCTCCCCACCCGAGCTGATCACTTTTAATAAAGGCATTAAGAAGGATAAAGGTCTCCTGCTCGTGTTTATTTCAATTTTTTTAAAGAAAGGACTYRCAGYGAGATAGCAGCCACAGGACACCTGAATCTTTCAGAGAAAAAGAATTTATTGCCCTCTCCTCAGAAGAAACGAATTTCTTCCCACCTGAACTTCTTCCCGCCTCGAAGGYGCTGTTAGGACTCAGAAGAAGAAGCTGACACTGATCAGACAGAACCCTGTGTTTGAATAGAATTTATGCATCATCTATGAAGTGTATGAATATGCAACAGGCTGTTGTTTTTAAAAGTTAATCCTTTGTTAATGTGTGTCCTTCTTCGGGCTTGTGCTGCCCAGAAAAAGGTACCCGGACATCCGTAATTCTTTGTCTCTATTGTCTCATATTGTCCTAATTCAAATTGTCCAAATTATTATTACTCTAATTGTATTACTAATTTTATTTATTACTATTTTTATAACCATTTTATTGCTATGAAACTTTTAAAATTTTAAAAACAAGTGATTAGCGTTTTTCACAGGCGAGCTGCTGGAGGAATGTAAATAGAGCTCAAGTGAGGAGAGACATTCCCTGCTCCGATCCCACAGCCCCGGGCAAAGCGTTTCAGCTCCTCACAATGGGTCTCACTCCAGGCTGGCTGGTATTGGTAATTAGGGGAGTGAAACGCTCGGTGATGAATTACCCTGGAAACCTTCGCTCCACCTCAACTCAAACCCGTGCCCTTGTTTACTTCGGCAGGGCCAGGAGTATTGACAGACTCAAAATCGACTGACACGCGGACAAAAGCAGCCAGGAAAGTGCTGAGCTGACCTTGGGCAGCTCTGTTTTCCCACAGAGCGCTCCTGTGCATGAAAACCAGCACTGGACTCAGCCCTGCTGGGGAATTAAATCACCAAGCCCAGCACACACTCTGAAAATATCCAAGCATTTTTTTCTCTTTCCAGTCCAGACACTGAGAYGGAGAGGAGATGCACCAGAACATCCAATTTTAGCAGAATTATGGCCACGAGTCTGGCTGGAAGGGGCCTGTCCAATCCCAAGGTCTGCCCAGAGAGGCTGTGGGCTCCCCACCCCTGGAATTGCCTGAGGACAGGCTGGATGG